>JAWHQN010000170.1:5000-268608 GCA_033220385.1 Triplophysa yarkandensis
ATGCTTTCTGGAGCATCTGTGGGTGCTATCTGGGGGACCTGTGGATGATTTCTGGAGCATCTTTCTGGAGCATCTGTGAATGATTTCTGGAGCATCTTTCTGGAGCATCTGTGGATGCTTTCTGGAGCATCTGTGGATGCTTTCTGGAGCATCTTTCTGGAGCATCTGTGGATGATTTCTGGAGCCTCTGTGGATGCTTTCTGGAGCATCTGTGAATGCTTTATGGAGCATCTGTGAATGCTTTCTGGAGCATCTGTGGGTACTATCTGGGGGACCTGTGGATGATTTCTGGAGCATCTTTCTGGAGCATCTGTGAATGCTTTCTGGAGCATCTTTCTGGAGCATCTGTGAATGCTTTCTGGAGCATCTGTGAATGCTTTCTGGAGCATCTTTCTGGAGCATCTGTTAATGCTTTCTGGAGCATCTGTGAATGCTTTCTGGAGCATCTGTGGATGCTTTCTGGAGCATCTTTCTGGAGCATCTGTGGGTGCTTTCTGGGGGACCTGTGGATGATTTCTGGAGCATCTGTGGATGATTTCTGGAGCATCTGTGGATGCTTGCTGGAGCATCTTTTGATGATTTCTGGAGCATCTGTGAATGCTTTCTGGAGCAACTGTGAATGCTTTCTGGAGTATCTGTGGATGCTTTCTGGAGCATCTGTGGGTGCTTTCTGGGGGACCTGTGGATGATTTCTGGAGCATCTGTGGATGCTTTCTGGAGCATCTGTGGATGCTTTCTGGAGCATCTTTCTGGGGCATCTGTGGGTGCTTTCTGGGGGACCTGTGGATGATTTCTGGAGCATCTGTGGATGCTTTCTGGAGCATCTTTCTGGAGCATCTGTGGGTGCTTTCTGGGGGACCTGTGGATGATTTCTGGAGCATCTGTGGATGCTTTCTGGAGCATCTTTCTGGAGCATCTCTGGATGCTTTCTGGAGCATCTTTCTGGAGCATCTGTGGATGCTTTCTGGAGCATCTTTCTGGAGCATCTCTGGATGCTTTCTGGAGCATCTTTCTGGAGCATCTGTGGGTGCTTTCTGGAGCATCTTTCTGGAGCATCTCTGGATGCTTTCTGGAGCATCTTTCTGGAGCATCTGTGGATGCTTTCTGGAGCATCTTTCTGGAGCATCTGTGGGTTCTTTCTGGGGGATCTCTGGATGATTTCTGGAGCATCTGTCGATGCTTTCTGGAGAATCTTTAGATGCTTTCTCGAGCATCTGTGGATGCTTTCTGGGGGACCTGTGGATGCTTTCTGGGGGACCTCTGGATGTTTTCTGGAGGACATGTGGATGCATTCTGGAATATCTGTGGATGATTTCTGGAGCATCTTTCTGGAGCATCCGTGGATGGTTACTGGGGGACCCGTGGATGCTTTCTGGGGGACCTGTGGATGCTTTCTGGAGCATCTGTGGATGCTTTCTGGTGTGCTTTCGGGAGCATCTGTGGATACTTTCAGGAGCATCTTTCTGGAGCATCTGTGGGTGCTTTCTGGGGGACCTGTTGATGATTTCTGGAGCATCTGTGGATGCTTTCTGGAGCATCTTTCTGGAGCATCTGTGGGTGCTTTCTGGGGGACCTGTGGATGATTTCTGGAGCATCTGTGGATGCTTTCTGGAGCATCTTTCTGGAGCATCTCTGGATGCTTTCTGGAGCATCCACAGGTCCCCCTGCTTTCTGTGTGTGCTTTCGGGAGCATCTGTGGATACTTTCAGGAGCATCTTTCTGGAGCATCTGTGGGTGCTTTCTGGGGGACCTGTGGATGATTTCTGGAGCATCTGTGGATGCTTTCTGGAGCATCTTTCTGGAGCATCTGTGGGTGCTTTCTGGGGGACCTGTGGATGATTTCTGGAGCATCTGTGGATGCTTTCTGGAGCATCTTTCTGGAGCATCTCTGGATGCTTTCTGGAGCATCTTTCTGGAGCATCTGTGGATGCTTTCTGGAGCATCTTTCTGGAGCATCTCTGGATGCTTTCTGGAGCATCTTTCTGGAGCATCTGTGGGTGCTTTCTGGAGCATCTGTGGATGCTTTCTGGAGCATCTTTCTGGAGCATCTGTGGATGCTTTCTGGAGCATCTTTCTGGAGCATCTGTGGGTTCTTTCTGGGGGATCTCTGGATGATTTCTGGAGCATCTGTCGATGCTTTCTGGAGAATCTTTAGATGCTTTCTCGAGCATCTGTGGATGCTTTCTGGGGGACCTGTGGATGCTTTCTGGGGGACCTCTGGATGTTTTCTGGAGGACATGTGGATGCATTCTGGAATATCTGTGGATGATTTCTGGAGCATCTTTCTGGAGCATCCGTGGATGGTTACTGGGGGACCCGTAGATGCTTTCTGGGGGACCTGTGGATGCTTTCTGGATTATCTGTGGATGCTTTCTGGAGCATCTGTGTGTGCTTTCTGGAGCATCTGTGGATACTTTCAGGAGCATCTTTGGATGCCATCTGGAGCATCTTTCTGGATTATCTGTGGATGCTTTCTGGAGCATCTGTGGATGCTTTCTGGGGGATCTGTGGATGCTTTCTGGGGACCTGTGGATGCTTTCTGGAGCATCTGTGGATGCTTTCTGGAGCATCTTTCAGGAGCATCTCTGGGTGCTTTCTGGAGCATCTGTGGGTACTTTCTGGAGCATCATTCAGGAAAATCTGTGGATGCTTTCTGGAGCATCTTTCTGGAGCATTTTTGGTGCTTTCTTAAGCAATTTCTGGGGCTTTTTTCTGAATAATCTGCGGATGCTTTCTGGAGCATCTTTCAGGAGCATCTGTGGATGCTTTCTGGAGCATCTGTGGATGCTTTCTGGAGCATCTGTGGATGCTTTCTGGAGCATCTGTGGATGCTTTCTGCAGAATTTGTGGATGCCCTCTGGAGCATCTTTCTGGAGCATCTGTGGATGCTTTCTGGAGCATCTTTCTGGAGCATCTGTGGGTTTTATCTGGAGCATCTGTGAGTGCTTTCTGGAGCATCCTTCAGGAACATCTATGGATGTCTAAACCTTTTATAATAGTTTCGTTTGAGTCCCTTCATTTTCATGGATGTGAAAACGAACATCTCAAACACATACGTTCACTTCTGGAAATAGTTCAAATATGCTGGAAAACTGAAGAATCTGCAGGGCCGGGAGGATGTTTGTAAAGAACAGAAGCCCAGTTTAATTGTTCAGAAAAAAGCAGGGATTTCACGAGCAACCATCATACCACATAAAACATTCCAAGACCATCCAGGTCAACACACACATTTATAAGAACCAAGGGTGCCCCAAATTTACACAGGGACATTTTTATAACTCCAGCCATATCTAAAGGAGTATATGTGAACATACTTCATGTACAATATGTCACTCAAGACAGTACTTAATAAAAATAACATGCTTTGTTATGTTTAACTCTTATATAAACTGAACAGAGATGACATCACAGATTTCAATGATGAATCTTTAACTATCATCTTGCATTATGGACACACTTTTGTACTAACCAATGATGTTCAGCTGATTTGACGTAATGTATTTTAACATATACATTTACATTTACATTTAGTCATTTAGCAGACGCTTTTATCCAAAGCGACTTACAATAGTCGAGGAGACAATGAAGCGGTAAATAGCCGATACAACAATAGGTGAACAAGTGCTGACAACAAGTGACCTGACTTGACTATTTTTTAAATTATTTTTACATTTTTATGGATGAGGGATATTAACACGATTAATGGTGATTAAAGAAAATAACATTTATGACTTTATACATACTTGTAATAATTTAAATAAAAATGAAAATATTAATGTTTTATATATAAATGCAGTGTTTATAATTCAAACTTAATATGCACAGAATATCGTAATCATTTATTCTGCATGCTGTCCACAAAGCCCCGCCCTCCCCCATACGTCACATGATTGACAGATCGATCTCCTCGATGACTGACGTCACACTTCACGTTTGCGTGCTTTCGTGACTTCTCGCGAGAGTTGTGAAACGCGAGTAGGCGGAGCGTCACTCTCCCTCAACCACAACAAAGATGGCGGCGCTTGACGACCGTTAAGCTGTCATCTCCTCATCTCGACGCGCTCAAACCGGCGGCGAACCCAAGATGGACGCGTCGCGTCAGGCCGAGGAAAGCGTCGAGAAACGCGTCTGTATCGTCGGTTCCGAGCTCGTGGAGAACTACACGGTCTGTACGAAGCATTTCGTTCGTTTCGTTCTCAATTGCGCATTCGTTTATATAAGATATGACGTCATAGGGTGATGTGCTGGTGGTACTTGTAGTTTTTTAGTTATTGTGTACTTTTATTTGTAGTTCATGCAACTGGAATTTTCTGTAAAATGCTTTGTTGTCACAAACATTGATTTTATCACACTTTTAAAGTATTTTATTTGGGAATATTATAATTACATAATATAATAAAACAATTACATTTACATTTAGTCATTTAGCAGACGCTTTTATCCAAAGCGACTTACAATAGCCGATACAACAATAAATAGTTAATAGTGTAATAAACAATTAATAAACATAATAAAATAACATAAAGGATCCTACAACCCCAGCCCCCCCGCCCCCCCATTGACATCCTCTTAGTTTCAATTAAAAGAATAAATCCCATAATAAATGCATCATATCCTAAAACATGCTCTTCCTCCACAGGTCTACATCATCGAAGTGAAGATCGAAGATCACAGCTGGACCGTCAAACACCGCTACAGCGACTTTCATGATCTTCATGAGAAAGTGAGTCACACGTCCTGATCTCTGATGTCCACGGCGTGTCCGAACCTCACAGTCACTGATTCCATTCTTGTCGCCCTCAGCTCACCGCCGAGGAGAAGATCGATAAGCATCTGTTGCCGCCCAAGAAGATCATCGGCAAGAACTCCAAAAGCCTGGTGGAGAAGAGACAGAAAGAGCTGGAGGTTTATCTGCAGACCCTCCTGAACCGCTTCCCATCCGCGACGCCCAAAGTCCTGTCCAACTTCTTGAACTTTCACTTATATGTGAGTGTTCTTAAACGAGGGAAGCGTGCCGCCCTTCACGTCCTGTGACCCACAACACGACTCATTAACTCGCATTCGCCGTTGAGATGTTTTCTCGTTGACAGTGGTTGTATTCACGCCGACGTCTGAACGCCTTTTGTCTGACGGAGGCGTGTGACCGGCCCGAGTTGTCTGAGACCAAAGTAATGCTTTCATCAAAATGCCGGCAGGATATCAGATTTAAATCAGAGCGCTTTCTGCATTTCCTGCTGAGATCTTTAGGGAGCGAAGCGGCTGATTGAGGATTGCAGCTCACTGCTGTTTTTGTGGTGCAAATGAAAGCAAAAGTCCTCAATGGGGATCAGGGACGAATTTCATGTTTTTATTAAATAACAGAGTTGTGTTAGTGTGTAACGGTGTTTGGAAATGTTTGACATGGTGTGAAGAGTTTTGTTTGTTGCTTTTTGTTAACGTGAAATGCTCTTCTTTCAGGAAATCAATGGAATTGCTGGCGGTCTGGCGGAAGAGCTGTTTCATAAAGGTTTGTTCAAATACGTGTGATTTATTGCAGAATACATAAGAGTACCTTTTCTTACAATAACGTTTATTTGTATAAAATATATATGCAATTCCCAAGAGTTAAAGGACATCTTTGAGGGATCTAAGTGAGGGAACTTTTTATCTTGTATTATATTAAGTAACATACTTAGAAAGTACTTTATGGAAAATCTGTTTTTTGTTTATAATATTTTAACATAACTTTACTTTTAACAATTGTTGCGACAAAATGCATCTGTTTCACCATACCAGATATGCTGGTATTGCATTACTTCCACAATTTGTAATAAAATATTACAATATATTTAAAAGCTTTTTTACTTATCCTCTTGACATTTCAAACCTCTATGACTCTCTTCTGCAGAACATAAATATATTTTGAAGAAGGTTGGTAACTGAATAGCAGCGGCACCCATTCACTTCTATTGTGAGGACAAAAAACCAAACAAGTGAATGGGTGCCAGTTGCCAACTGATTAATAATTTCTTCATTTGTGTTCTGTGGAAAGAAACCAAGTCACAATGATTCCAAAAATCAAATTTGGTAATTAAAATGCAAAATTTTTCAACTCTCTTTTAAATGTTCTGGATGTCCATGCACAGGTGAGCAGCTGTTAGCCGCGGGTGAGGTGTTTCTTCTCAGACCCCTGCAGCTCTACGCCATCACCGAGCAGCTGAAACACGCCAAGCCCACCTGTGCCAACGGAGATGCCAAGGCCGACCTGGGGCACATCCTGGACTTCACCTGCCGCCTCAAATACTTCAAGGTTTGGCTTTAAATGAAATCCCTCGGGGACCCACAGTATCACATCCATGTATCATAACCATAATGATATTGGAGATGCTTAAATTGTTTCCTCAAACCCAGATCACTGGAATGAAAGGAGCGGTCGGTACGAGCAACATTCAGGAGCAGAACCTCCGGTTCGACCTTTCCATCTTTAAATCGCTGATGCAGATTGAGGTGAGGACATCTCGTCTATACTTAGTCAGTGTGAAACTGAGTGACTAGTGAATGATTGACACCTGTCTCTCTTTAGATCAGCGATTGTGATGCTGGACAGATTAAAGGTTTGCCCTCACTGAGGCCCACACTGGCCACGCTCAGCATTCACCTGTCGACCAACAGCATGAAGGTTGGTTAGATCATAGTATTTTCACTTTAATGACCAGTAGAAGAATCAAATGACTGATTATGTGTTTTATGTCTTTGACAGGAAATCTTAGTTCCCGAAGCATCTGAGTTTGCGCAGTGGGAGCCTGAAGGTGTTGATACGGATTGTCCCGTGACTGCGATCATTCCCAAATGGAAGATGCTCACCACTCTCGACATGAGTCGAAACTTTATTTGCTGCATCGACGAGTCTGTGGTGAGTAACAGATTTGGTGCTAATGACATTAACATAGGGCTCTGCAATTTGAAAAAAGAAATCAAATTGCCAAATTAAAAGATATAAAGCAATTGAGATTTATTATTATATGCCTTTAACGGCCCTGGTCGGCTGTAAATATTGCAGCATTAAATTGAACACGCCCCTAAATAACTATATAATAGAGTCCTTTGTCACATCGCGATGTTATAGGAACATCATCTAAATGTTTGCGTTCTTTTGTATATTAATTGATTGGCGTGCAAAGGAGTGTTAAGATATATTAGAGTTTTATATATCACAATACAAAATATAACATTTTTATCGTAGAGCATGGCAATTGTATCAAACGTCTTTGTTAAAACTTTGTTTATTTTTCAGTGAAACTGTATTCAATTTGCATAAAAAAGGGTGAAGTTAAAGGAATGATATTAAATAAATTTAAAAAACTATAAAAACTATATATTTAATATTATATCTATGGCTCTTAAAGTTATGCATTACGTATTATACAAAAAAAGTGATATATGTTTGTGTTCTGTGAATATTAACCACATATTTAATTACTTAAATGTTATAGACTGAAAACATTATTTATTATGTTCATAAATAAATCAAGTTACATTTTATATTTATATAAACGTTGGCATGTATGTAAATGTATTTATAAAAACACACTCTGATGTCCTCTGTTAGATTGTTAGATTAGACACATTAAACACAAACTGTTATTATAGATGTGATTAATTGTGATTATTTGTTTTGACTTATTTATAGTTATTATGCATGGTTCTTTATATTTTTATGAAATATCACAAACACAGATTGTCTTTGATCATTAATCTCAACTTTTTGTGTTTTTAGAGACTGATCCCTGCTGTTGAATTCTTTGACCTTAGTCATAATGAGTTATCTTCCGTGGAAAACCTTCAGGTATATTTTCATTTCCACATCACAACTCTTTAAGTTAAATTAATTAACCTTATCTGTTTAACGTTTTATATTGCAGCATTTATACAACTTGGTTCATCTGGACCTGTCATTCAACAAACTCACTGTCCTGGAGGGCGTCCACACCAAACTTGGGAACATCAAAACTCTTAATCTGTCCGGAAATAGGCTGGAAACTCTTTCTGGACTCAGCAAACTGTACTCATTGGTAAACCTGGACTTAAGCGGCAACAAAATAGGCCAGGTAGCTTATTTATTTGCATTGTAATATTCAAAACTCAACTCGCAACTGTCAATCTTACCTATAAATAAAATGCTATGATAAAATGAGTAATGTTAGTAATTTTTGTTTTTGTTTTATTAGCTGGATGAAATAAAACACATCAGCTCTCTTCCCTGTCTGGAAAAACTTGCCTTGGCCAATAACCCCATGTGTATCATCCCGGACTACAGGACTAAAGTTCTAGCTCAGTTCTGCGAACGGGCTTCTGAGGTATCACTTTCCATTAAACGTTTGGTTCTTTTGGAATTGACAGAAAAAGTCTGTGATGTTACATTTGAACATCAAATGCTGTATGTCAAGGCACAGCGGTTTTTATATGAGGTTTTATTATCCTGTAGGTGTGTTTGGACGGCGTGGCCACCACGGAGAAGGAATTTGACACTGTTGAGGTCCTGAAAGCCATTCAGAAAGCCAAAGAAGCTAAAAGCCGCATGGCAAACAATGAGAAAAAGGTATTTTAGTATATTTGCATTTTGGTTTTAATGCTAAAAATCATCCTATACTGTAAGAACAATTCACGTGGCTTAGTAAATATTCCAAAAATAAACCGTTATGTTTACTTTAATGAAATCTTTTAAATACATTATATATATTTTTTTGTTAAAAATTAAAAAATATTACAACTCAAATTTTTTTTTGATGAAATGAAAAAAAAATATTTTTTCAAATCTACATTTATAATATACACCTAATGTTGCTGGGGAATTCAAATAGAACTATTTGATCAGATGTACTTTTTCTTACATACACACAAAATTTAAACCCAATTTATATTCTTTTATTTAAAGCTTCTTTTATTGTGAATTGTTTCACGTTAAAATACATTTTTTGGAGTGTAGAGAGCATATTTGAGCCATAATTGAGACTTTCACATTTTTTAACATGATGTGTTTTATAGCGTCACCTGCCGGCCAGAACCTAAAGTGACTCCATCATTTGAACACATATGTGTCTCAACATGTAATAAATATTTTTTATCAAACCCCCTGACATTAGACGTGCATGCATGAAGCATTCACAAAAATACCAGAGTTTTTTTTTTTTAAACCATCTCGTTTGATTTCACATCGTCTCTCAATATTGAGATGGTACATTTCCGAACATCCCACTTGCATAAATCCCTTCCCTATTAGTTTAAATCCCCCGGCTTGTGCTTTCCCTAAGAGGAGCCCTGATATTATTGTTGTCAGGTGAGTGACGTCCCGGGGCCGGCCGCAGGTGGGCCGCAGTCATCCTCCGCCTCTCCCTCTCTTTCCCGCTCCACTTGCTCCAGTCAAGGTAATCATGTATGTATCGCGCTGCTGGGACGAGAGGGTGGGGTACATGAATTAAAGGGGAAGTGTGTAATCTCTGCATCAGTTAAAAGGAAGAGTTGGTTAAAGTTAGACTGTAAATCATAGCAGTTCTATCATGACTTACTCGTGACCTCTGTGCAATATCTTAAAGGGATTCTTTAAAATTCTGTCCCTACTCACACTCTAGTTGTTCCACACCTGTAAATAATTAAAGATATTTGGAGGAATACTTGTAACTGAACAGTTCTTGAACCTTGTTTATTACCACGAGGCAAAATTACCCTGCTGCATTTTGTTGTCCTACATTCTTTAAAGTCTATTATTATGATCAACAGAGCTGAAAAATGTTAAGAAAGCTTTCCTTCTTTGGAAATCAGTGGGCTCCTAGAACTGTTTGTTTGCAAGCATTCTTACAAATATCTTTCTGTGTGTTCATTGAATCAAAGAAATGTATACAAATTTGAAACAACAAACAGATGAGTAAATAATGACAGATTGAAAGATTCAGTCTGCATTCACTTTCAGCATTTGTATCCATACAATGAAAGTGGTTGGTGACTGGGGCCGTCATTGTTACACCCTTTCCCATGAAGGAAAAAACTCATTTTATGTATTTCTTTGAGGACTGTAAATTACACACATGTTTTTTTTTATTTGTCCATTTGACTGCTTTTCTTAAATCTCAAAACCATAGTTTTCAATTTTTTTTATTGTGTCGATTTAATCAGAATCTTTTGGTTTCCCCTACATAGATCTCTAGCTCTATCAGGCTTTTATAATACTTATTTATTGCTGGTTTAATGAAGTTTGGGATTCTTTATACATTCACAATTCAATCAGATTTTCTTTGAAACGATTTCTTTTGGTTTGTGGTTATGAATTCAAAGTAGTCTTGTAATTCAATTTGGGTCTGAATTATAAGTCATTTGATTCCCATCCTTTTTCTCCTGGGTGTTGGTAACTAAGCAACAGCATCTTGGTGCTTCTGATTGGTTATCCATTTTTGGAAACTGCATGTAAATATTTAGAATAATACACTCCTGTTAATGTTATTAAACAAGTTTCCTACAATATTTATTACCTTAAACAGAAGTTTGGTATTATCTGGCCATTTACATCAAGAATAATAGCAATAATGAAACCTGTACATTTGCTTTTACAGATGTTAACATTTTATGTATTTTAATCTTGTTGATACAAAGTGTTTTCAGACAAATGTATTATAATACTTTTCCCTGTCCCAGGACCCACGCATAAACTTCATATTTGTAGGAATAGTTCATGTGAATTTTCTTAAATGTTATTGTCACCCAAAAATAAAGAATTATGTATTTTCCTCCCTTGTCATCTCAAACCTGTATGACTTTCTTCTGTCTAAGAAAAAAGAAGATATTTTGAAGAAAGTTGGTAACCGTACAACAATTGCACCCATTCACAAAACCAATGCAAGTGAATAGGTGCAAGGGACCAACATTGTTCAAAATATATTTTTTCATGTTCAGGTTTGAAATGTCAAGCGATAACTTAATTTTCATGTTCTTTTCAGAAATAACTTGTAAAGAAAAATCATTTAGTACCAAAGAGATGTTAACTCCTGTGGATTCTACATTTACCCAGAGATGCTATGATGTTTACAACACGACCTGTGATGTCATCCCACAGGTATTAATGACTCCAGAGAACAGAAAAATATACAGTTCGGATATTTCAATATATTTTTTCTTTTACTAAGAGCATAAATGGTTTTAATTTTAGTATCACAAATAATTTTTATTCCACTCAACTGCAAATAAAATTGTCAATTTAACGTGTCGTAACATATTTTTCCAAAACTTCTTTAATGCTAAGATTTTTGCAATAACCCCTGCAATTTATTCCTTGATCTTGTGAAACGTAATCATAACTTTTCATAATGTTTCAATAACCTTTTCTGTTTTGCAGGTAAAAAATGATTCTTGTTTGTCCTCTGATGTCCCCTGTGAAATTGTTAGGTGAGTTTCTTTGCACTTATCATGAAAGTCATAAGAATGAAAGTGAAGTGGTGTAACCTCCGATGTTTAAACCTTTCTGACTTTACTTCCTGAAAGGTTAAGCGCGCATATCGTGATGTATTTTAATGTATATTTTTACAACTGTCAACTAAACTCAACGTGCAAATTCCTTATTCTTTTTCAGCCCTTGTCTCTGTGAGGAGATCTGGAAACCCTGGGCCACAAGTCTCTCCAAACTCATCTTGCCTCCTTCCTTACTCCACCTCAACACCACCAACCAAGAGTTCACCAACAAACTTTCTGCTCTCATCAGTCAGACCAACAAAGAAACGTTATACCCGAAACAAAGCACCCCTTCTTTAGACGACATAGACTCCGGTGATGGGTACTTTGAAATGAGTGTGGATGATAGTGAAGAAATCATGGGCTGTTCTTCATCCTCAACCGTTCAGAATGAAGTCAAGAAGGATGATGTAAATATGGTGCTTTGGTGTTTTTGTGTACGTGTTGGAGACACTTTGCATCAGCAGCCTTCTTGTTTGGTGGCAACCGACAGCTCGCTTGTGCTATTCAATGCAGAACCAGCGGACACCTTGGAGGAGCTCCTGAAGAACTTTGAGAAAGATTTGGTTGTGCCGTACACTGATGTTGAGATCTTTAACTTTGAAGTTCCAGACGTTTGCTTGTCCTTGAAGGTGACGTCAAGTGATAGCAGATGGTGGTTCTTTTCGGACTACCAGAGCCTGAAAGAACTTCACTCTTGCGTTAGTCCTCACGTAAACCAAACTGATGTAAGTGCTACCTCTAACATTCCACAGTTCATCCGACAGTTTCTCAACTCGTGGGATTTCGAGGAAAATGAAGCCAGTGCCGGACACCTGATCCATTTCTTCAACCTCGATTCTCTATCTACCTCCATCAACACCCCACAAGTCCCCTCTGAAGTTTTATCTGAAATCGGCATGTTTGAAAGCCACAAAGACCAAACCTCCAGTCCCATGATCCTCGTCATGACCTCTCGGCACCTTTGCGTTCTCAATGTCGACTTCGTCGCCCTGGCAGGCCGAGACCCCTTGCAGCCGAATGCGTTGCGTAGCTGTTCCAAATTAACCCGGATCCCGCTTTCCTTCACTCTCCTCGACTCCAAACGATGTTGCTCCCGTATGGCCGCCTCACCTCCTCACGGTTTCCACAGCGACCATGTCGTACACTTGATGGCAGGTCATGAACACCTGACTGTTGTTTTTGCTCTGTCCCAAGACAAACTCGCCTTCCTGCAAGAGTTCCCCCGCCTGCGGGGAAATCTGAGGGAAGTTAAAACCATTGCCCTAAAGTGCAACAGAAAAATGAACACTCGCCTCGACCCCACGATAACAACACAAAGAAATCCAAACACAAGGTAAGAGAAATTGTTTCTAAGAAACAAATGAATCAGTTTGCAATGATTCTGATTTAAATTATTACAAAGGATATCATTTTAAATTGCAGCGTTCCTCATGAAGCTCCACATCCTCACCTGTCTTTGTCTCTACTGTATCCCGCTAAATCCCTCATTCAACAACTGACCGAAGACAACCAGTGTCCCGCACACCTCAAGCTGTCCACTTCATTACATTATATCTCATCTCTAAGTGGAGAACAGCTCGTACAATTCTTCCACGACAACATCGCAGAGGTGAGTCACTTTTTCACATTGTGCACAATTATTAGGCAAGTTGTATTTTTTAGGAACAATTTTGTTATTGAACAACTACAGGGCTCTTGGTCTATAAAAATGTTAACAAACCCTCAAATCTGAACATTTAAGCAGCAAAAGTGAAGTTTGGGCTTTTTTAAGAGAAAATCTACATGTACGCAATTGCAGAATTATTATGCAACTAAATGAAAAGCAAAGATTACCTTCTCACTTACTTATTTTCCCCTATAGTGATAATAATACAAACCCGACTCCAAAAGTTGGGAAACTATTCAAATTGTGAATAAAAAAGGAATGCAATAATTTACAAATCTCCTAAACTTATATTTTATCCACAATATAATAAAGATAACATTTCAAATGTTGAAAGTGAAACAT
Source organism: Triplophysa yarkandensis (assembly GCA_033220385.1). Taxonomy (NCBI): domain Eukaryota; kingdom Metazoa; phylum Chordata; class Actinopteri; order Cypriniformes; family Nemacheilidae; genus Triplophysa; species Triplophysa yarkandensis. The sequence continues at coordinate 18,487 of JAWHQN010000170.1, forward strand.
TTTGAAATGCCATGCCAAATACTGGCTCATTTTGGATTTTCATTCCAAAAATGTTTGGACAGGGAGCAAAAAGACGCCAGAGTTAAATGTACTAATAAGGATTAGCTGGAGGACCAATTTGAAAATTATAAGATCAATTTTCAACATGATTGGGTATAAAAAGAGTCTTCCAGAGTGGCAGTGTCTCAGAAGTCAAGATGGGAAGAGGTTCCCCAATACCCCCAATGCTATGTAGAAAAATATTGGAGTAATTTCTGTAAGGGCTTTCTCAAAGAAAAATTACAAAGAGATTGAAGTTATCATCATCGGCAGTGCACAATATCATCATAAGATTCAGAGAATCTGGAACAGGCTCTTTGCATAAGGGTCAAGGCCGGAAAACCATACTGGATGCCCGTGATCTTTGGGCCCTTAGACAGCACTGTACTTTATAAAGGAATTCCACTGTAATGGAAATCAAAACATGGGCTCAGGCTATTTCCAAAACATTGTCGGTGAACACAATCCTCAGCACCATTTGCAGTCGCAGGTTAAAACTCTATAGGTAAAAAAATAAGCCCTATCTAAACATTATCCAGAAGCGCAGGCGTTTTCTTTGGGACAAGGTTAATTTGAAATGTACTGTGGCAACGTCGAAAACTGTTCTGTGGTCAGTCAAAAAAAATGTCAAGTTCTTTATGGTAAACAGGGATGCCATGTCATCTGGACTAAAGAGGACAAGGACAACCCAAAGTGTTATCAGCGCTCAGTTCAGAAGTCTGCATCTCTGTTTGTATGGGGTTGCATGAGTGTGTGTGGCATGGTCAGGTTACACATCTGGAAAGGCATCATCTATGCTTAAAGGCCAAGTTCTAGAACAACATATTCTCCCATCCAGAAGTCATTTCTTCAAGGGAAGACCTTTAATTTTCTAACATGACGATGCCAGACCACATACTGCCTCAATTACAACGTCATGGCTACATAGAAGATGTATCCGGGTACTGAAACTGCCAGCCTGCAGTCCAGATCTTTCACCCATAGAAAACATTTGGAGCATCATAAAGAGGAAGATGCGACAAAGAAGACCTAAGATAGTTGAGCAACTAGAAGACTGTATTAGACAAGAATGGGACCACATTCCTATTCCTTAACTTGAGCAACTTGTCTCCTCAGTCCCCAGACGTTTGCAGACTGTTATAAAAAGTAGAGGGGATGATGAAAAATGGCCTTGTCCCAATTTTTTGAGATGTTTGATGCCATGAAATTTAAAATCAACTTATTTTTCTTAATAGGGTTTAAGTCCGATAAAGAAAACCATATCGTAAGCTTTTCATCTTTAAGGCCTTAAAGACCGGACAGAATTTTTTTCTTTGATCAAAGAAAGAATATTCTGTAAGCATTTTTTTCTTCCCACATAAGAAGTTTTCTTGTCGTCGTTGTTGTTTTTATCTCATCAATATCTGCTTAACCTTCCTCTTCCCCATCCACGAGCGCTCTCTTGGTTTTGGCTTCCAACTCTTTGCTTATTTATTTTCAGTTGGTTATGTTTTGGCAGCTGCTGTGGTTACAAAAAGGAAATTGTCTGTTTTTGCTCCCATTCACAAGTGTTTTTCAGGTCTATAATCTTGTTTTAACAGAATATCCTAGAAAGCATTGATCCAGGAAATAACACACCCAAACATTAAAGATTATGACACGATCAGTTAACTTTACAAACATTGTATGGATGAATGCTTATTTGTGATTGGCACAATGGTGAATGCTTGTTCTCATGTGTTCAGGTGGAAAATGAGGAGCTGAAGATGATTTTGTGGACATCAGTGCTCTTCTACAGATCTCCAGATGTGGAGATAACCGCCTGCGTCTTGCTGTCCACCAGAGCCATCTATCTCATCCTGGACGATTCGGCAGCAATGCTCACCAACCAATCCTGTAAGAATCATCTGCTCTGTCTTTCATCAGTTTGGCACATGTTCTGGGTTTCATCCAACACAAATGAGTGCGTTTAAACTGACGAGAAGTGTTTGATGTTGCAGTGATGTGGACCTGGCAACCGTCTGAGCAGAAAGATTCTGACGTCCTCATCTCATACAGCTTCACTCTCAAACTGAAGGATCTTCAGAGCGTCAACGTGGGCCTGTTTGATCAGTACTTCAGAATTGTGGGTAAGTTTGTTGTGACCCAACCGAAGTGTAAGAAACTGAATGGATTAACTATGAAAGCCACACGGTTCAGTTAGCAGAAAATGCCACAATTGATGCTTATTGAAGCTTATCTCCGAAGATTTCTGTCCTTTGGCTAGCAGCAAACATTCTTAACAACATTCCTTGCATTTTTTGCCATGCATCTGTAGCAAACAAGTACAAGTGTGGTTTTGTGCACCTTTAGTTTTGCTTGTTTTACTTTTATTGTCTTTTTTTAAATAATTTTAGCTTTTTTATATTTTCTCTTTTTATGTTCATTTTAGTATTCTTCAAACAAAATGTTACCTATTTTATGTTTTTTTTATTTAAGTGTTGTTGTACATATACATTTATTGTTTCTTTTTCATTGTAGTTTATGTTTTACAGTGAATAGTTTTTAAAATCGTGTTTTGCGTGATTTTTTTTGTCTATTTTCATAAGACTTTAATTGTAGTTTAATTTCCCAGTTATTAATCTTATTTCCTTATTTTAAACGCGTTTCTATTGTATTTTTATTTTATTTTATTTTGTTGTAGTTTATTTTTCAAAGTTAATTATTTTATTGCATTAGCTCCAACCTGTTTCAGTTTATAACCCAGGCGGCATTTGATCAAGTTTTCAAATAGTGTTAATCGTTATTATTTTTCATTTTCCTTTATTTTTAGTTTAGTTTAAATTAAATTTAGTGCGTTGGCTCAAACTTATTTAAGTTCATTGCTAAGGTGTTTTTTGGGTTTTAAAATAATAATTTGTGTTACTTGAGTTTTTGTTTGAGCTGTTCAATGTTTATTTTATTCACCACATTCTTTGCATTTCTTGATATGTATCTGTGGTGGTAAATTAATGTGTTTTTTTTGTGCCTGTTTAGTTTTGCTCATGAACTGCCAAAAAAGCTAATTAATAATAACACTAACTTTTGACATTGTATCTATAACATCTTTTATATTGTATATAAACTAAATTAAGCCCATTGAACAGTAATTAGAAGTTAGAAATGCATCCCACCAAGTGTATAGCCTCCACAAAACAAATAAAAATTGAGTGTATTTTTTCTTTTTTTCTAAAGGACCGTCTGCCGATCACATCATCACCTGTGTTACACGTGACAGTTATAGTACACACAGGTTCCTCCAGCAGCTGATGACAGTTCTGTCTCTACTCGAGAAGGTTCCTTCACCAGAGCCATCTGAGATGGACTTCTACTCGCAATTTGGAAAGAAAAGCACAGGTGTGACCCTCACCCAACACAAATCCTAATATTGCTTATTCTGCATCTGGATGCTCAGTTTATTTTCTCTTAAATCAGGTAAAATGGAAAACTATGAACTGGTCCACTCCAGCAAAGTCAAGTTTGTGTACCCCAGCGAGGAAGAGATCGGAGACCTGACCTTCATTGTTGCCGGGAGGAAGAGCCCTCAACCCCCATCTCACTCCTTCAACATCCTGCTTTACGTACTGGTGTTCCAGGTAAACGTCGTCCCGGGCCAAGGCCCGCCCCGAAGCGTCCTGCATCCAAAGACTCTCATCCTCTCTAGCACGGATGTGTTCCTGCTGGATGAGGATCACATCAGCTATCCCCTACCCGAATTCGCAAAAGAGCCCCCGCCGAGAGACAAGTATCGCCTCACTGACGCCCGGCGGATACGCGATCTGGACCGCGTGCTCATGGGATACCAGACTTACCCTCAAGCCCTCACCCTGGTATTCGATGATGTTCCTGGACCTGATCTCCTGTGTCACCTCACTATGGATCATTTCGCGGAAAGCGAAGGGAAGGGAGACAGAATGCAGGGGGGCGCTGAGGGCGAGGTCCAGTGGTGTATATTCGTGCCAGGGGCTGACAGCAGAGAACGGCTGATTTCTCTTTTGGCTCGCCAGTGGGAGGCGCTGTGCAGCCGCGAGCTGCCGGTGGAGCTCACGGGATAAATCACTAAAAATAAACAGAATTTATGATGAACATTTTGCTTTTATAATCTTTTTAAAGTTTTGAAACAATGCATCCTGGGAAGGTGTTGTAGAGTCCACATGAGTGTAATATACAAAATGTTATTATATTTTTCTCAGGCTTCAAAGCTTGCTTTTCGCTGCCTTTCGTTTAATTATCTGCTGCTTTGTACAATCCAACATCATGAGAGATATACAGTTTCGTGAAACAGTGTTTTATTAATTTGACGTAATCTCGACCGTGCACCAAACGCATGGGACTGATTTTTCGTGGCGTTTGATTATGGATTACATTCATATATTGTCTTTTATACATAAATGTATATGTTAGGCTCTTTTATACATAAATCCTGTTTTAAAAATTATTTTATTGGATTTTAGAAAGTGTTGGATTTTTTTTGTACAGATTTGTTCGTCCATTCTGATTCGTAACGGGATAACCACAGTGTGCGTGCTTACAGATTGTGTTTCCATTCATGAGATTTATGTGAGAATTTAGATTTAACTTGCACTTTGCATTTATAAGAAAATAAATAAAGTATTAAGTATTTTTGTTAATGTTTTTAATTTTGTTCTTGTTAAATATCTCTTGGTAAAGTTACAGCCTTGTTTCTGTTGCAGTAAGGTCGTTTTAAATTTGGTGATAAAGTTCTAGTTGAAATGTATTTGTTTCGTGATTAAAGCGGGTTTCGCGGATTTCAAACACTGACCACCAATCAAAAGAACCTCTCGAGAGTCATGTTGTTCAACCAAAGGCATATTAAACAAAGCGAGGAAAAAAAACCTTGGATCCAAACTCCATTTTGCTTCCTCCTAAGCTGAAAGTCAGCAGTCCTGAACCCCATAAAATAACATTTGAAACATTTGAGGCTGACCGCTGACACACATGTCTTTCAGAAACTGAGGAAACTGATGCCGATGTTTTTCAGCGCTGTCATTTATGTCCTGACGTTAAGTAAGAAAGTACAGGAAATATTGGAATGAACAGAACCGGCGCTGGGTATTGTCACTTTGACCCCCGTCACGTCCTGTTATTTCTTGGTAGGCAAACTGTTCTCAACAGAGGTCAGAATGGAACGACTGTGTGCTTCGGTTGAAACGTTCATGTGATGGAGGATGATTGGTTATGAAATATGGGCCATTCTGTACCATCACACAACACTCTGAATTCTGAATATTGCCGTGAAATGAGTTTTAAAGTTTGCTTTTGGTTATAGTTTGTTTTTTATCCTAAACCGTTATGCGCAGAAGACAAACAAATCTCAGATGAGATCTCTGTTACATCAATTATTTCTCCTAGATGTTTGTTGGAAATTTATTGTTGTCGTCATGAATTATGTACATCTACATTCACTTACATCCTCTTCGTGTGTTTAATTGCCTTAGGTAACATGTGGGACTGTATATTCACCTTAAAATGATTGTGACTTTTGGTTTGGGGACATTTTGTCTCTCTGTCATGTTATCGCTTGAGCAGGAAAACACAATAGCAGGAACTCTCCGAGTCTCAGACTGATGACACAGCAGTGTTGCCTTTTTTCTTTCAACTGTATCGAACGTCTGCTTTCCAATTTCAATATTGCGCAATTGAATTCAGTCGTGAGAACATTCGAAAAACCTCCGAGCTATGTTAAACATTTTAACGGCATGAAGAAGAGAAGCTTAAATGATAAACCAGTCTTCTTGCAACATCAAGTCACGATCTCCGGGTGATAAAAAGCGAGCATTCTGCGCACTTGGGTGTTACTTTAAATATCTTGCATGTTTTTTTCCAGGTTGCGTGACCCGAGTTTTAACCCCAACACTTCTCGAAATATTTCACCGACCCTGAGCTGATAAAGAAAAATGTGCTGGTGTCTGTTTCACTGTTGCAAATTTTGCTGAACCCTGCAATCCTGTCAGCTGACAACTGTGGACTTCCCAACCGTCCACGCAGAGGAGGAAATCCTGCGATTTTCCTGTCAGGAAAAGGCCGTTATTCTCACATCTCTGACTGTGATCCTATCAAAGCTCTTTCGTTTGGTGTCAAACCGCCCGGCGAGCAAAGAACACGAGGAACGGCAGTCTGAAGGCTCTTTCGGAGATGTTCATTAGTGTGATTTTGTGACTGGAGATTGTGTTTGTTCGCAGGCCTTGCCGTTGGTCTCACAGGCTTATCTGAGAACTTTTCGAGGAGTGCCAAAGGTTTTTCTCTGGGTGTAGAGAAGCGGCCATGTCTTATATTCTCATTGTGGGACTTGTGTCGCTCTGGATCGCACCGTTTCAGGTAAGATTAGAAAAAGTTTCAAGATTTGTAAGAAGTATCATAATACCATCCCAATATCTTGTTTTGTATTCCTGTTTTTGCTTTTAATAAAATTCAAACGACAACAAAGATATTGATTTAATAATGATATAAATGAGTCGTTGAAATAATAATTTGAAACAATTTAAAGAACACAACGTTTACAGTATTACTTCCATGACAATGCAATAGTCTTCTTTAAAACACCTTGAAGAAGGAATTACTATATATTCATATAATATCATAAATTAAGATATTTACCACTTTTTTTTATACTGTTATATTGTTGTATTTTTTTATAATTTTTAGTTATCTTAAATACTACATAATATATTATTATGTAGCATCAATTTGTGTATGTTTTATTTAATTTTATTTAAATTATTATATTCATTTTAGTATAGTGTAATGACATTTTCTAAAGCTGTGATGAACAAAAATATTGAGTGAATACCAAACAATACTTTAATATTTGTTTTATTGTCAGGTTCACAAACACCGTCATGTTTTTTGGCCTCCCGAAGGGTAAATACAGTAGTTCACTATAGAATTAACAATGGCACAATTTATTATTTAAAATTTTCATTTTAGTGTATAACTAATTGAAATACTAGATTCTATAACAAGTAATGTAAAGGAATAAACCGAGTTAACTCTGGTATTCTCGTAAGTACTACAAAATACTTTACATACATCTTTTTGAAGGTTAACTACAGTAACCATGGTTTTACTAAAGTATTTGTAGTTAAATCATGGTTATTCAAACGGTAAACAGTCTATGTTACTTACCATACTTGTACAAAAGTAAAGTTTTGATTAATGGATGTTACACCGTAGTATTCTTTAAAGCTCACTGCCGCATTATTAACAGTTAATAACACTTTAATGATCTAATTCAATATATATAAAATAACCATTTAATGTATAAAAAGCACTTCATATAGTAATAATTAGCTCTGTGGCAAGAGCACGGTGCTGCCAACGGCAAATTCATGGCTTTCAATCCCAGGCCTAGCACACACTTAGAAACTATAGAATGCAGTGGGTTGTATGTTCATAATGTATAAGGTTGCTTTGGACATGCATATCTGGCAGAAGCATAAATGTTAAAAACAATAGCTGAACCATCAATGTAGAGCTTCGAATGCTTTCATTGCGTTATTCCGAAACTTCCATTCACCTGCCGAACGTTCTTCATCCAGGCCGTCCCAAACCGCTGCGACATACCGCGCACCATCATGCACACGACCCCCTGCACGTCCTGCGCGGCATCACCCGCTGTCGTCTGCCCGAGAGACTTCAGGAAAACCTCGAAGAATGCCGGGAACCCCGGCTGCAGGTGTTTGATCACCCCAAGCTTTTCCCTCTATCAGGTCTCTTGGTTCTGGGTGAATAATCGTCCTTTCTGTGATGTTTCAGTTACGTGCTGGAGCTCGGCGAACGTCAGATAGAACTTCCAGGGTGCTCCCACACCTGCGAGAAGGTGACGACGGTGCAGAATTGCTGTCCGGACTTCTGGGGTCCTCTGTGCTTGCGTGAGTCCTTAAAACCTGTTGTCGGATGTGCGCGTATTTCGACAAATCTTTGAAATGAGTAATCCGTCTTTTTTTCAGCTTGTCCCGCATGGTCAGGAAAGACGTGTAATGGTTACGGTACATGTCTATCTGGAGAGTCAGGAAACGGCACATGTGTTTGTGATGTAAATTTGGGTTCTCTGTATTTGTTAAATACGTTTACGGAAGTAAAACGTTCTGGAAAGGAATCTTGAATGTGATCAATGACATGTTTTGTGTGCCGTTTCTCAGGAGGGATATACAGGTTTTGCCTGCCAGGAGTGTGTGAATAAAAACGCTTTTGGGGATCGTTGCAGCTCAGGTCTGTTCACTTTCCAAGCACCGACATGGTGTTGTTATTTCAAAGAGAAAGTACAATTGTGAGTTGTTGATGTCCTAGAGTGCAACTGTGTGAATGGAAGGTGTAACTCGGGACCAGATGGCAATGGAGAATGTTACTGTCAGCCGCCGTTCTCTGGACGGAAGTGTGATAAAGGTGAAAACACACTTGTTGACATACGAAAGGATGAACTTGACTGTTGAACAACATGCAACATCAGTGTAAAGTATTAAAGTAAATGAGTTTATAAAATGTGTTTTATGGCCTTTTGCAGTGTCTTCGACTTGTGCAAACTGTCCGACTTTCTCGTATTGTGAAGGAGATGACACAAATGCCGTGTGTAAATGTCTGCCCGGATATAAGAAGATCGGACATGCTTGTCTGGGTACTTTCTTAAGAACTTTTTAAATTGTACTTTACCGTAAACATAACACACGTTTTATTTTGTGTTGGCACATCGTAATTCAGTTTGCAATAATCTTCAAGACAGTTTCTGCCCGATGACTCGGAAAAATAATCAGGATTACAATTACGGATTACATTTACATAATCGACCAAATTCTCATTTAAGGCTGTATATTGGTGCTCATTTTTGCGTGGTTTGGCAGTATGTTTGGGCACTTCAAACAGAGATTAAAGATTGTAAATCTGATAAATTGACGTCTCCTTTAGTTTATCGTTTTGGATTACATACTGTAATCCAAAACGTATATTTAGAGGTACGTATATTTAGATAACATTGTATAGAAACGATGTGCTGATGTTTGCACATATTTCCGTGGAAATCAGAGTTTCTAGTTTCGTCAGCGCAATGCGCTCGAGATTGAACTTTAATAAAATAGTACAAGCAATGATGCATTCAAATTTGATTAACCAACAGTCTGAGAACACTATTGCACTAAAAATACACATAGCGCTGCCCTGGCAACCATTCAGCACCCTAGCAACTATAAAGCAAATCACACTTAAAGGCCACATGGAACACCACATGGTAACTTGCAATAAACCGCTAAAACACTTGGCAACCCCATACTAAAGTTCACATGCATTAGTGTTGTATGTGGTTGGTTTCTGTGTAAATTGTGACTCTGTGTATCATCGCAGGTGTGTGTTCACTAGGCACTTGTGATGCAAACGCAAGATGTTTTTTCCGCAATGGAAAGTTTCTCTGCATATGTCAAGATGGATTCCTAGGCGATGGGAAATATTGCGTGCCCATCAACCCCTGTGACACAAATAACGGAGACTGTCGGGAAAATACCACAACCTGTGTGTACAGGGGCCCGGGAAAGGTGAGAAATGCATTGTGGGATTGACCTAGAAAACATGTGGGGACATTTCAATCTGATAACCAAACAAGAAAAAACAATTATAATATGGTATTCAAAACATAAAAAAGTGATCTCGTCATTAAGATCATTTTAAAAAGATACCTACGTTTCGTAATGAAGTAGTGGCTTTTTAAGTTGAAGGTTGCAATTGAATACTTACATTATATACCTGTGGTTTGTCTATAGTCAGAATGTGTGTGTTTGCCTGGAATGGAGTTGTTGAACCAATTGAGTGGCTGCAAACTGAAGTCTGCCTGCACGGCGAGTTCATGCCACAGCAGTGCCCGCTGCGAGACGAGCTCAGACGGCACGCCCAGGTCTGTCCCGCCGTTCCCCCGCAATAACATGACCAGACAACTTTCACTTCCTTTAAAACTACACTTACAACTGTCTGAATCTCACGACCAAAGTCAGCTCTGAGCGGATGCACTTGGCTTACATTTACATTTACATTTACATTTAGGTATTTAGCAGGTTTACTTTAAGATGTTAAACTATGTTTGCCCAGAAGGACGAAATTGGCGCTAATGAGCAAAAATATTTTTTTGATTCAAATGTTGCTTTATTTTAACTGTTATATGCGAAATATCTTATTTTTATATTAAAATATTTGATGTTTATAAAGCCGTACAGGACTTAACATTAAAGGAAGGGTCTATGGTTTCCGGTGGTCAATGTTGACATTCAAAATCTTCTAAACAAATACCCATCTACACTCCAAGGGTCCCGTATCTTTTTCAATAGCCCCGCCCCCATATACATCATCCATTGCTTTGGGCTAATGTTCCTCCCCACATTAAGAAAAGACACACCCCTTACTGCTGATCGGCTGCATGGTTGTTTTTGGACTCCGACCGACTAATTTTTTATGAATCATAGACCCTGCCTTCAGAGTAAATGCTTAAGTTTGGCCCCTATAGATGGAATGTGGTAGAGCACTTATACTTTAACTGATTGATTGGTTGATTGATTGATTGATTGTGTTTTCTGATGTTATAAAAAATTATATTCTGCCTTATACTCTGTATTAAAGGTGATTCAGTCATATCCAAATTTGGTTGCGTAAGTGCTGAGTAACGGATGGCGTGTAAACCTAGACATTTTATTCTCTCAGATGCCTTTGCAACACTAAGCAGATTGGAGATGGCAGACGTTGCTATGGTAACCTTATGGAAAGGGTTCTGGAGCTGGACCGAGAGGGCACTGAGGCGGGGAATCTCACTGGAGGCGCTCGACTGCTTGGTGGGTCGCCAAAGCCTTTTTCAACTTTGATGTTGTTGTGATGGTCTCAAAACCATGATCAAATTGCTGACATTACATTTTGGTTTTCAGAGAAAGGGTGCGAGTTAACTCTAAGCCAGCATGGGCCATTCACACTTTTCATGCCACTAGGAGCGAATCAGTTCCAAGTGAGTGGAGGGTAGACAAACAGAAACGAGGTCCAAGCTGTTGGCGTTTCATATCCTCATAATGTTTCCTGTTTTTGTGTCGTATGAACTGATTGGTTTATGTACACGTTATGCTGTTTAGACAGTTTTAGGAAAATCTAAGGCCAGCGTGAGTGCCGTTTGTAAAAACCACCTTATTCTGGGACAGAGGCTTTATAAAGAATTAGAGGGGAATGATCTGTGGACCTACGGAGGAGAAAAAATCAGATTCAAACAGAATAAGGTATCCATTACTTTCGTTTATTTAATTGATTCATCCATCTGAACATTCCAAGCGGTCAATCTGTTTTCTGTCTACAGCAATTCATCTTGATGAGAGATCCTGATGTGTTGTTCACCATTATAAAGAGCGACATCCCAGCCTCCAATGGCATCATTCACATTGTCGACAAACCGTTCACTCTTGCTCAAATCGAATCTTCGGACAACAACAATGAGGTATCACTTCTGTTACTAGGACATAATCAAAGGCTTGCATTCCAACACCTCTAAAGTTAATGTTCTGTTCTCCTCAAGTTCTCCTCAAAGACCATCGGGGACATTTTGAGACATGACGACAGGTTTAATCGATTCTTGTCTCTGATTGATGTGAGTGAACTATCTAAAGGAGTCTGTATGTGGTTCTTTCCCAAACTCAAGACGTGTTTGTGGATTTCTGTTGCAGAACTGTGGAACGCGGCTGCCTGTGAGGGATCCAGGTCCGTTGACGGTGTTCGTCCCGACCAACAATGCCATTGACAGATTCAGAGATGGAAGTGTTATATACATGCTAAATGATGTGAGCATTCAAAACCTAATCCCGATCATGTCTCGATTATGTCATAAAATATGTAAAAAAAATCTGTTTTAGAAAGTAATTCATCATCTCTATCTTTCAGGCCAAACCAAAACTCCAGATGCTTTTAAAACATCACATGTTCTCTCTGGCCGCTGTGAGTTTCTTTTGGAAATGTTTCTCTTTCTCTGTGATTTTAAATTCAACTTTGAAATGAGGCATGAAATGATTATCTACTCTATAACGTGACGTGACATACAGCCAAGTATGGTGACCCAAACTCAGAATCTGTGATCTGCGGGCCCGGAGAGCTTGGGGGTTCATTGTCTTTCTCAAGGGCACCTAAGTCATTGCTGGCCAGAGACTTTAAAATAGCTTAAAAAATGCATTTTTTGTCTGGCGCAAAAATGTTGGGATGTAGATGTAGAAAGGCTTCATTGAAAGTTATTGTTCTGGGTTGTTTTTTATGGTTAATCTGTATCTCCGTTTGTTTTTGACACAGGTCACTGTGGATCAGTTGGCCAGTATGTCTGAGATCAACACCATGGCCAATGAGATCTTAACAATCAATGTTTCTGGAGATGTAAGTGACTGTCTTAATCCGGAAGTGGTACAATTAACTCAAATGCATATAACTCTTAAATCAAATTTTAAAAATTTTTACATTTGGTGAGGTTTAGCCAATAGGTGGTAACATGGAGGAAAAGTACTGATATATTAGGTTACAGCCAAATAAAATGATGGAATTTAAAGGGGTTGTCGAATAACAGCAAAGTAAAATAAAGGACTTGGGCAAGGTTTTGAAATCCTTAATCCTTAATAAGGTTTCATATCCTTTTCCAATGTCTTTTGGAACATTTTCTGTACGATTCTAATGTGTGGTTTTATTAAAGGATTTCTTTCTAAATATGTTTTTTTTAAAGCATGAAATATAAACAATGACATTGTTTTTCTAAAGGGAAGAGTCTTTTTGAGCAATAAAGGAATACCTCTCGAGACCAAAGACATTATTGCATCCAACGGAATCATTCATCTGATTGACGGAGTTCTCGTACCGTCCTCTATAGTTCCAATCATGCCTCATCGTTGTGACGTCAATGAGAGCAAAATCATCATGGTAAAGATATTTTCTCCATTTTTTAGGGATGTCTTTGAGTTTCTGGAGACGTTTGGAATTTGATGGAATTTTCTATGAATTTCACATTTTGCTTGTCTTTTAAGGGTCCTTGTGTCAAATGTAGTTATCTCTACGAGACGCACTGTCCACCTGGAAGTGTTGAGCTGGTACTCTTTTAATACGTACATACAGAGTAATTCTTATGTTAATTGGTAGAAACTTGATTTGATCAGGAGTTTATTTTGTTCCCATCATAGGAAAACCACCTGAAAGGCTGTGAGCTAGGTTCTGACCAGAGATGGTCGTACTCGCTTCCAGAGATGGGCTGTGCCAAATACTGCAACGCAACAAAGAGGGTACGGCAGCAACTTTACAAAACCAAAATTCATCAAAAAGATAAAGATCGTTGTGTCAGATGTTTGACCTGTTGTTTCGTAGAGAGCTGAGTGCTGCAGTGGTTTTTATGGACCAGATTGTAAACCGTGTATTGGAGGTTTTCAGCACCCGTGTTATGATAGAGGGACAGTACGTATGTTCAGTGTGAGTCAGGACATTACTAGAAGGTTTTGATGGTTTTTGTAGATCATGTTGCTTGTTGTTTTATAGTGTTTGGACGGAATGGCAGGAAACGGATCCTGTAAGTGTGAGCCGCAGTTTAAAGGTGTCGGCTGTCACATCTGTGCAGACCCCAAAAAACATGGAGACAACTGTGATGAAGGTTAACCTTCTACCCCATGTCTATCTTTTAGATATTAACCTAGTCTTCTTCGTTCCAGAAACTGCTCTCTTTGTCCATCCATCCATCCATCCATCCATCCATCCATCCATTACTCTCTGTTTTTCCTTCTTCGGTCTATTTGTTACTATAGACACCAATCCAGTTCCGATTCATTGATCATTCTCATCTATTATCTTCTTCTTTCTGCCATAAATAATTCCTTTCTTAATCCATTCTTTCACCTTCTTTATCTATATATTCCTCATCCATCCGGTTCCTTTATATATATATATCCTTCATCTATTCTTCCTTTTACTTGGCATCCATTATCTATAATATATATATTCATTTATATATTTTCATCCATCTATTCATTTGTTCTTTACATTGTCCATCCATTCTTTATCTATTCTTCGCTTTATCAAGCATCCATCCATTCATCATATATTTACTATACAATTTCCATCATTATTTGACTATTCTCTGTTTCTAACTGCCTCCTTGATCACCTATTCTTGCATCATCCATGCATCCATCCATCCATCCATTTTTAGTAGCAACCCAGACAACATTTATCCATCATAAATATTTCCATATTCTGCCCTTGCATTATCTATTCCATCTTCAGCTATGTTTTCAACGATTCATTTTCTTTCATCCATCTACCTTTATCTATCCTTTATATTCTCTACCTCCATCCAGTTTATATTTATTATCCATCAACCATTGATTATTCTTTCTTCATCCTTATTTCCCTATCTATCTTTTACCCATTGTCAACTCTTCTTTTATTTATTAATTTATACATCATCTAATCCTACTACATCAATTTATTATTATTATTTATTATTTTATATATTTGTCCGTTCACTCTTCATATCGTCCGTTCATCCTTTCTCATCACCTATTCTTGCTTCTTTCATACATTCATTTGTTTATTCATCCATCAATCCATCGATCCATTGTTTCTTTCTCTATTCCTCCAACCAACCAACCAACCAACCAACCAACCAACCAACCAACCAACCAACCAACCAATCAACCAACCAACCGTCATTCATTCTTCCTTGTTCCATTCATGATCCATCCATCATCTGTTCCTCTTCAATCTTATCATACATCAATATTTTGAACTTGTAAGCTGTTATATACATTTCTTTGCTTCTAGTCTTGATGTAAATCATGACCTCACTGACAAAGGCACTCATTATCTTCTCTATTCCTCCTCTCAGATTGTCGCTGTGTTCACGGTGACTGTGATAACAGGCCAGGCAGCACCGGTGTGTGCAGGAGAGGATCGTGTTTGGCAGGATATTCTGGGGAGCTTTGTGACCAGACCGCTACCCCATGCAATTCAGACAGCGTCTTTGAGTACTGCCACATCCATGCCAAATGTGTCTATCGCAACGATCAAACCATGTCAGTGTTCCATATCCAACGTATTCTAAACTGATCCTGTGGTGATGGCCTGTTGTTGATCTGTTATATGTTGTGCGGTAGGTGTGTTTGTCTGCCAGGATATGAAGGAGACGGATACACCTGTACAGAAGGGAATCTGTGTCTCAAACCTGACAGAGGGGGCTGCCATCCAAATGTGAGACTTTTTGAAAGCAACGTTTCCCAAAAATTCCATTTCCTTCATTCAAAATATTTGTATCTTTCTTTAGTGGTAAAGCACGAACTTCAATGCAGTGACCTCCAGTCAGAATATTTGTCTTTTGGATTTTTTGTGTTTTCAGGCAGGATGTATGTACGAAGGAGGAAAGGTAAACTGTGCGTGTATAGAGGGATGGACAGGTGACGGAATATTGTGTGTCGAGATGAACAACTGCCAGCTGGAGAATCGTGGTGGGTGTCATGAACATGCGGACTGTACGCCCACCGGGCCGGGACAGGTAATGATAACTGACATCAGAACATATGGCATGTACATGTGTCTTTATTTCAAGTCATTTACGTGTGTCATTTTTTACTAAGACAAATTACTTTATTAAAGACTTCTCAACCCCAAGTTATTTTGTAAACTTCTTGTATTTAGAATGAATGTAGCTGCAGAAAAGGTTACATGGGAGATGGTGTTGTCTGTAAAATCGTCAACCCCTGTCTGACTGATAATGGAGGATGCCACTCTCAGGTCTATAGAATTATACATCAAATTCATCGGCCAAATCATATTATCGAACCATTCCATGTCAAGGCAATTATTATTAAAAACAGAAATTCATATCATCATGCTAGAAAATAATTCTACGATGCGTTTGTATTTGTAGGCGACGTGTACATTGAATAAAGATGGAACCCATGAGTGCATGTGCCCAAGTGAATTAGAAGGTGACGGAATGACATGTTATGGCAACATGCTTACGGTAATGATCATTTTTTAAAACATAGGATATATTTAACATTTTTGTGGGATGCATTGACTTATGTATTTGTAATTGCCATTTGTTAATAGAATTCTCACAAAACAATGCATACAAGTTTATTTGTTTGCTTTGTTTTTAGGAACTGGATGGAAACTCTGAATATTACAGTTTTAATCGCTTTGTACAAGTAAGTTCATCTCTACTACAGTTCAACTAAGAATTACAGTGTTTTTTATTAAATAATGCTGTTCTGATTTATCAAAAAGAGACACAACCTTACAAACCATAGCTAATTCAAAATAAATGTATGACAACGATATTATAAAAAAGTGTTGACTAATAAAAATGTTTGTTGTTTATTCTAACAATTATTTATAGAGGCACCTGGTGATAAACAGCGACAGCAGGGTTACGGCTTTGGTTCCATCTAGAGCCGCGTTCAAAAACCTCAGCGATTCCGAGGAGTCTTTTTGGTTTGATTATTACAGACTGCCTCATCTTCTACGGTAAGTTTTGGGGCGAGATTCAAAAGTGAATCTAATCTGTGCCATGGACTACTTACGTTATATTTCCATTCATTGTGTGCATTCATGGGATTTACATTCACTTTTTATAGAGTTCACTTTTTAGACGGAATCTACACCTCTGAAGACCTCAAGCAGCAAGTTGGTAAATCAGTGCCGACCATTGGCAAAACAAAATGGGGGGTTCAGAGCAAAGGAATGGTAATCTTCATATATAACCAGACATATTTTTAATGATTGTGCAAATTTTGTGATGATCACGCGTATTGAACTGGTTCTCCTGTGTACAGGAGCTCATGATCGGCAATGCCACAATTGTTGTTCCTGACCTAAAGGCCATTAACGGATGCATACACATCATTGACATGGTAATTACATCAAAGGGGCAGTATCACACTTTTTCGATGCATTATTAGGGCTAACGACTGTTAAAGTAACTGTGTATGTGTAACGTGTTCCAATTGATAAAAACCGAGTTAGACACATGAAGTAGTATTTGTGTGCTCAATAAACCTCTCCTTTAAGACATGTTTTGGAAAGTTTTCTTAAATCTTGAACTTTACACCATTCCTAGTTAATTATTGGCTATTTGCCCGTAAAATCCTAGCCACGCACCAATCAGAGAGCGCAGAAGTGCATCAGATTGTACATTTCAAGAATTTTTTTTTCAAATAATTTCCAGAGAACTGAGTAACGGTTTACTACACTACATGATCTCAAAATTGCTATAAGAGTGGCGGAAACTGGGTGTGATACTTCACCTTTAAGGGTTTACCAACTAGCCTCAGATTAATGTCGATAGGCAAAATCCAATAGGATTCAAATGGTGTAGTTATAGGATAAAGAAACACCCCATGATGTGTCTCTTAGGTTCTGCAACCACCTCTAGCTGATATTCCTCCACCGCCTCCTACTTTAATGGAGGTTCTGAACAACACACCGGAATTTAGTCTTTTCCGGAACGCGGCGCTGGTGAGTTCTGTAGTTATGTTATTGGTTAGTAGTACTGCATGTTTTGGATTTTGGTCTGAACATTCCAAACAGATGTTGCAATGAACAGAATTCCTTTTTTAGTAAATTCTCATATTTACATTGAACATCATTCATGTTTCTATTTTAGCTTTACGACTTGGAAGGAAGTATACCTACGAGAGATTACACCGTCTTTGTCCCATACGATAACGCCGTACGGGAGTACCTCAATAAAACAAACTCTACACAATTGGTGAGTGCCTGGTCCTGAATAAAAAAAGTGTTGAATTTCCGTTGGATTTTTTTTTTAAAGGAACAATGTCTTTTTTAAATAGAGTATCGACATTGTAAAATATCACGTTGTTATAAGTGAACAACTTTTTCCTGAACACTTGGGCGACGGAGTCTTCAAAACCACGTTTTTGGATAACGGGACTCAAATCATGTTTTACGTCGACATTGACAATCAGGTAATTGCAATTGAGAATAATTACTGTGTTTAGATGGAGTATTATGATTGAAACTTCTTTGCCTTTCTCTTCTCAATAGACAATGGCCAATGACGTTCCATTAAATGGAACCTTCATTGAGGGTAGACACTGTGGCTTGTTCGGCATCCCACGTGTGCTAGACATCCACAAGAGCCACTGCAGTAAAGAAGTGATATTGAAAGTATCTGTAAGTTTATTCGTTTGCAAAATTTAAACCGATCCTCCTATCAACTTGATAAATAATGCTAGTTGATGTGTGTTGTTCTTCACAGGGTCGCTGTGGAGATTGTGAAGCTGCGCCCAAATGTCTCTATAACACCAAACCAGTAAATCATTGATCTACTTTACTTTTCTATTTGTAGGTATTTTATTGGTTTTAATTCATTTCAAATGCTGCTTCTCTTAAGATACAGCCGAAGTTCCCTCCAAATATGAAGTCGAATTGTAAATACCGGACAAGAGTCAGAAACAAGAAAAAGTATGTGCCCGGCTGCAGTATGAACTGTTTGAAAACGACTAAGGTATTCTTAACGCATACGTGTTCACAACACCAACAAATGATCCATATTTTTAATCGGCAATACTAAAGTATCTTTTGTAGGATCACTCTTGCTGTCCTGGATACTTCGGGCACGATTGCTTCAAATGTCCTGGGAGCGTTGGCAACTGGTGCTCCAACAATGGCCAGTGTAAAGACGGCCTGCATGGAAGCGGGCAGTGCCTTTGTAATGAGGGATTTCATGGGACGGCGTGCGAGATGTGTGAACCTGGTAGATACGGACAAGACTGCAAGTCAGGTATCACTAGATTATTTATTCTTGAAATATCATAAATGTAATGCTTGTAAAAGAGAATCTGGCACAACATGGTGTATTTTGTTGTTTGACAGTATGTCATTGTGAACATGGCAAGTGTTTGGATGGGATGGAGGGATCCGGTCAGTGCGTTTGTTTCAAAGGGTGGAAGGGAGTGAATTGCTCTGTTGGTCAGTATTAAAGTCATTTTACTTTACATTCGATTGCTTGTGTACACTTATGTAAATTTATGTTTTTAGAGGTGGTCAATGATGCCTGTGATGGAGTTTGTGACGTTAATGCCAAGTAAGTGTTAAACATATGTACATTGAGGAAATGTTTTGAGGGTACCTTGAAACTTGTTGTGTTCGCCAAAGCCGGAGGTTTTGGATGAAAGTAAATCATATAAATATGTATTTAACATTTTTATCCAGCTGTATCTCTGGAGGATCAGGAGCTCCCCCTGTTTGCTCCTGCACGGCGGGTTACGAAGGCAATGGGACAATCTGCAAAGGTTTGTTTGCTGGGTTTACAGCTAAGACTCATTTAATGTAATGCTTAACATTTCATCTTAGAAACTTCCTTGCACAGAAATAAACCGATGTGTTACGAACAACGGCGGATGTTCAGAGTACGCAGACTGTGAGAAAACATTGGCCGGAGAAAGAAACTGCAGATGTAAAAGTGGCTACACCGGCGATGGTGTTGTGTGTCTTGGTAAAAGAGTGATTTAATTCTTGTATTTAAATGACTAAATACTAAAAATGGAAATTAACTCTAGGACATGACTATGACGTTTTATGTTTTTCTTATATTTTCAGAAATTGATCCTTGTACGGAGGACAATGGAGGATGCGACAGAAATGCCTGGTGCCTAAAAACCAGACCAAACAGGGTTTGTGTCACTGATTAAGTTCGAATTTTTTTGTCAAATTAGAAGATATATTTCTTATATACGGTATTTGTTCTAGGTGGCATGCACATGCAAGTCTGGTTTTGTGTCCATCGGTCATGGCTGTATTGCACTTAATCCATGTCGACAGGTAACCAATTTAAAAGACCGAATTCTTTTAATAATGTTCTGTGTTTAATGTAATAAACCATGATACGGAATTTCGCATTACAGAATAATGGCGGCTGCAGTCCTAGTGCTATTTGCAAAAACCTAGGAGATGGGGAGCGAAATTGTTCCTGCTATTTTGGATATAAAGGAGATGGTTTACATTGTGCAGGGACTGTCAGTAGAGTTAGTATCATTTGAGATGGATTTCACATCAATGATATTGAATTACAAATAACAATTATTCAACTAAACAAATCTTAATGTCGCAGGAGCTTCTTCGTAAACCGGAAGCTTCATGGTTCCGAAGAAATTTAGGCGTAAGTCCAAATCCGAAAAGATGCCATAATATATTTACTTTCTGGACATCCAGTGAAATTATAATTTGAAATGTTTTGTAGGTCTCGAGAGTTCGAGATTTGTATAGTTCTGGGCCGTTTACAGTGTTTGTACCCCACACTGACTACGTTGTTAACCTTACGGTACTTTTACACAGCACACAAAATTCTATATGTTTTCATGTTTTTCTAGAACCACAAAAATCTGTTTGAATCATTTTTCATGTATGGTTCTAAGGTTGAAGCGTGGCTGAATAAAACCTTCACCCCGGATCTGCTAAGGTATCACATTGTTGGTTGCGAAGAACTAAGAGAAACAGATCTGAGGTCTGTTAAGGAGGTTGTGACCAGTAGCGGATATAAATTACGTTTTAGCGTCAAAGAAGTGAGTCATTTACAAAAAAAAACACATTTTGTATTAATGCAGTTTACAGTTTGAAGCGTTTTTAAATACAATGTGTTTTTTTATGTCATGAAGGGTGTTGTTCATATCAATGAAAAAGCAAAGATCATCACCAGTGATTACGAGTGTACCAATGGAGTAATACATTTCATAGACAATATCCTTTTTCCATACAAACTTCCTGAGAAAGAGTCGGAGAAACGTCTTGATGTACGTAACTAAGTTTTTAGTTTAAGGGCAATCCAATTTTGAAGGTTGCACACCGTTTAATTTTGTGTTGCAGTTGAATGTTACCAGCGCTGCTGAGCAGTATGGCTTTAAAATCTTCAGCAAGCTTCTACAGGTAGATGAGTCCGAGTTCCTCACAGTGTCTTCCTTTCATTTTAAAATGGTTATACAAATAAATGTGTTGGATTTCATATTTAATCTTACCTTACCTCAACAGGATGCCGACATGATGCATGTGGTGCTACATAAACCGTTTTACCCTTTCACCATGTTCTGGCCAACGGACAACGTTTTCAACAATCTTCCAGAGGAGAGAAAGACATGGTTATACAATGAGGAGCATCGCGACAAACTGCAAGCCTACCTGAAAGCACATATTGTGCGTGACCAGAGGGTACGAGATTCAAACCTCGATATTACGTTAAAATACTTCAGAGCATCGTATTTACATTTGAAAGAAATCATTGACCCCTACTTTATCCTCGTTGTTCACAGACCACCGCTGTTGCTCTTCCTCATGAAAAGAAAGTGTCTACATTATTTGGAACAGAGATTACGTTCAGCTGCAACAAAGACTCAATTGTGAGCTGTCTTTTCATACAAAATTGTGATAAATCGTTTTGCTTAATGTTCTCCAGATATTGAAAAGTTTTCATTAGGGCCAAAATGCATGCTAAGCAAATTTATTCTGACATACACATTCTGCAAAAAAATCAAGCAATTGAAGCAGAAGATTGGCCGACAATTTTTTTTCATTAATAGTATTTTTTATAACGTGTAATGCACTTTTTTTAAATACTGTTTTAGGGTGATATCCTAATCAATGGAAACAATGCTAGAATCGTATCACGAAACATGCTGTTCGATTCAGGAATCGCTCATGGGATCGACCAGCTTTTGGAACCGCCAAGCATCGGAGCACGTTGTGATGACTTCGCGAGTGTAGAGTCGAAGGTAAGAGAAACATTTAAAAAAGGATTGAATGAGTAATCCTCCTTGTCATTTTTGGGGTCAGAGTACGCATTATATGCTTTTTATGTTTATAAAACACAGGCTTTTTGCTTCTTTGAAAACATTTCCGGTCAAGCTCATATTAAATTCTGTTCTAGGGACTGTGCGGTTCTTGCATTATACCACCAAGATGTCCTACTGGAACTGAAGACACAGTGAGTCAAATTGATCAACAATGAAAAAAAAATCTCTGGGTAGTGTCCACAAAAACAGAATGCGTCTTAAAATACAGATGCAATACAGATGCATTTACTTTAAAAACCAAGAGACCCAATATATTAAAACACATGTCTGAAGTGCTGTTCTACTGTATTTTTTTTGTTGGTTAAAAAATTAGACAAACATTTCAATACAATTTGTAATTTTGTCCTATTATGTTACAGGGAGCACATTTTGTATCTGTTTTTGTCAACAAAGAGAGATTTTTTGTATCTTGATTAAAACTTAAAACAAACAAATGCATCAATCCATAAATGTCTATTTACAGAACAAAACTAACATCTGCAGACGATCATACTCACCTAACCTTCGCTATCGCCCGTTTTCTTCTGGTGTCTACGGTTATCCTGGTTTGTACTCGTACGGTTATGGCTACAATTCATACGGTTCTTTGATCGGCTGTAATCGAGTCTGCTCAAAAATGGCGTGGACTTTTAAATGCTGCAAAAACCACTACGGAAGTGATTGTCAAGGTAAGCACATTGCAGATTTTCTATTTAAAATTTCTTGATACTGCTTTACTACTTTATTGTGTGCTTCAGTGTGTCCTGGTGGTCTGGAGGCTCCATGCGGAGAACACGGGGGCTGTGATGATGGAGAACTCGGAACCGGGAAGTGTAAATGTCACCCAGGATTTACAGGCACGGCCTGTGAGCTGTGTGAGGATTATCACTTCGGACCCAACTGCACAGGTAACCTATTTAACCCAGGTTAAAATCTAGACTTAGAGAAAATATTGTTGTATGGTTAACTGTCTCAATGTTTGTGTCTATTCATAGCATGTAATTGTTCCGGAAATGGAAAATGCGATGAGGGTCTTGACGGTAATGGCAGCTGCTTTTGCAAGGAGGGATGGATGGGCACATTCTGCGAGACAAAAATTGGTAATTACAACTGTTGGAAATGTCAAAACTTAAGATGAAGGGGTCAGACATGGCCTGGTGGTTCAAGTGTGTTACTCATGATCGCAAGGTCGCTGATACCGGTGGGGATTTGAGATGGAGGGCGTGAATAAGCAGCCCTATCCTCCATCTTCAATACCAACGGCTAAGGTGAGCAAGGAAACTGTTCCCCCCAACTGCTCCCGGTCGCCTCAGTATTACTGACCCCTGCTCCGGATGTGTGTTCATGGTGTGTGTGCACATTGATGGGTTTGGGGGCAGTTGTGGCCTGGTGGTTCGAGTCTTGGACTCGTGATCCAAAGCTTGCTGGTTCAAGACTCTGAACCAATTCCACGACTGAGTTCAGTTCCTTGAGCAAGGCACCGTCCCCCCTCCACTGCACCCCAGGCGCCGCAGCATGGCTGCCCACTGCTCCGGGTGTGTTCACAGTGTGTGTGCACTAAGATGGGTTAAATGCAGAGCACAAATTATGGAACACCATACTTGGCAACACATCACGTAAATGCAGAGCACAAATTCCAAGTATGGGAACCAATCTTGGCCGCACATTACATTACTCACTCACTGACCAGAACATTTCTGTGTTATTCAACAGAAGTCAAGCCGGTTTGTTCTCCTTCATGTGATGTCAATGCAGTCTGTCTTCCTGAAAATCAGTGCGAATGTATGCCGCCCTATGAAGGAAATGGTGTAAACTGCAGTGGTGCGTCAAGTAGCTATTCTAACACATACTTTAATACAATATTATTTATTGATCTAAACAAGGTTTAGAACATAATTTCAACAGTAGATACAACTAATCTCACTTCCTAAATTGTTAGAGGTTTAAGCAGCACCTGGTTTTGTCTTCATAGCGCCGGATCTTTGCAGTGACTATAACGGAGGATGTCACGAACAAGCGGATTGCCTGCAAAAGGGGATCAACATCACCTGTTCTTGCCAAACGGGCTATTCCGGAGATGGACACGTTTGTTCACCGATTAACCTTTGCATGGAAGAGGTGAACGGAGGCTGCAGCGATTTTGCGGAATGCATTTTCACTGGACCTGTGAGTTTGCGCCAATTTACTTTCAAAATTGATGTAAGACAGATGAATGTTGACTGTTTACATTTTGTCAGAACGAGAGGCGTTGCGAATGTCTCCAGGGGTACGTTGGAAACGGGATCCAGTGTTTGGAAAAGGTTGTGCCACCTGTAGATCGCTGTTTGGAGGACAACGGAGGTTGCGACCCCAAAGCTTTGTGCAAAGACCTTCATTTCCACAGTAAGCCTTTCCATTGTGAGCCAGTCATGTTAACAGCTGGCTTGTTGGTGAACTAATATAAACGATATTCAGGGGTGAATCCTTAATGCCCTTGCAACAGCATAGCAACTGGGTCGTTATAGCAACCCCCAAGGACACCCTGACGACTACACAAAAAAACCTGTAAATCCTTTTGAATACTTCAAGTAAATATCAAAACACCTTGGCGACCATATAATGATACAATAAAAATGCATAGCAACTAGAAGCTATGGAAACCTCCGAGGGCAATCTAGTGAGTTAAACTTAGTAAAAGCATAGAAACTGGACGGCAGCAAGCCAACAAACCCTTGCCATCGCACAGTAAAGACAATAAAACCATTTTTAATGCCATAGCAACTGCAAGGTAACTGGGTGGCTATAGCAACCACACAATGATAAGCTAAATAACATTTTGAATGTCTTAGCAACGACATAGCAACTGTTTATTTAGGTTGCACTTTATCTGTTTGTGTTTATTGATATAATATGTCGTTGCCAGAATATGCATGTTAGATTTTCTCAAATTGCAATATAATTTAAATAACATCTTAATCTACATGGAATATAATCATGTGCAGTATTTGAACATATTGTCATAATTTTGCCGTAGCAAAAACAGCTGGTGTTTTCCATCTGCGATCGCCTGAGGGAAAATACAAATTAAACTTCAGCAAAGCACAAGAAGCTTGCGTAAACGAGGGGGCCACGCTCGCAACCTTCTCCCAACTATCTGATGCCCAACAGGTGACGTTTAACCCCATCAAAAAACTTTTTCATATTATTACTGCACGATTAATGATATTTTTAATGCAATAATGATTTATGCCTTCCACGATTTATGGGCCTTCGCAACAGTAACGTACTGTCTTAATAGCACGATCAAATCATTTGTAGTCAAATTCAAACTAACAAAAACTTCCAGATTATTTATCACATGTTTCCCTTATAGTGCAGCCCTATTATTTACACTTTGACTACAGTTTGCGACAACGCAACACACAAATTGTTTTCTTGTTGCAGCTGGGAATGCACATGTGTGTGGCAGGATGGATGGACGGACCGAAAGCGGGCTATCCCATCCGGTTCCCTTCTGCCAAATGCGGGGACAACCACGTTGGCATCGTACTGTACAAAGAACCAGTCAATATCAGTTGGACCTATGATGCTTATTGCTATAGGATAAGAGGTACTGAGATTATTTTCTTTCTACTTTTTTGTACATGTAAAAGTTTTTGGTAAAGTTAAAGTTTTCGGTACAGAGGTGGCTTGTGAATGTGGACCTGGGTATGTTGGCGATGGGGAGTTCTGTAATGGGGATTTGGCCTCTGTTGTGGCCACCACTTCCAACTTTTCTGCGTTTTACAAAGTGAGTTGACAATGAACTGGGTTGAAGTGATTTGCCAATAATCATGAGCTCTATTGGCACAATCTCAGATTTGCTAACTTTGTTTTTGATTGGTTTCTCCATCAGACTTTACTCAAATACGCAGAGGATGCTGAGGAGGGGAAGAACCTCCTGAACCTTTTGTCAGATGTACAGGCTAACATTACAGTCTTTATACCTCATAATGATGGTTTTACTACAAATCAGGTCAGTATTATGTACAGTATTTGAATTGCAAGTGGAACCAGTATTGTAACCATATACCTATGCAAGAATAATCTTGTTTTTTCAGACGTTGTCTTGGAGGGACTTGCAGTATCACATTTCAGACATTAATAATGTCCATTACTTTGAAGACTTAAAGAACAAAACAGTAATCCCGTCTCGTCTGGGTTTGGACCTTGTAATAATGATTCCATCAACCTCCAGCATTCCGACTCAGGTAAACTACGGCCAATGGAATCAACAAATATGATATAAGTTGTGTCAGGAAATCAATTTAAATGCAAAAGTCATTTACAGAGAAGTTAATAATCTGTAAATGGTGTATTAATCTTTTTATAGGACTCACAACCACAGAAACTGGTGAATGAAAAGGTGATATTAGCCTGGAACATTCCAGCCATCAATGGACTGATCCATGTCATCGAAAGGCCGTTTAGAGCGCCACCTGTTGATGTAAGTGGCCCCTTCTGTGATTACACAATGGGGGCGTAATATACATTTTTATTGAATATGGAGTGAATGTTAGTGTTATCAAATGCAGATAAATGTTTAACTCAAATGTTTTTGTGCCACCTTTAGGCGATGCCAGTTCTTCCCATAACACAGTCTAGTGGTGTGGCAGTGACCACTGTTCTTATTATTCTGGTTATCATTGGTATTGTTGCTGGACTTGCATACTACGTTCTTAAACATAAGAACGATGCATTTCGTTTCCAGTATTTCAAGGTACAGATACCAAAATTTTAATCGAAATTTAAAGCTACATCATGTTATTTGCTTTTATATCGCCATCTCTGTTTAAAGGATAAACGTTTCATATGTTCCACACAGGTCTGTCTAACACAGGGGTTAACATTTAAACTACATAAAGCATATTTAATCTCCAACACTTTGGAACAGTCTTGATCTACCATTTGACTTGACGGTCTTATCATTTTATCTCATGTGATGAAATGTTCATCTAAGAAATGTTCATTACATTTACACATAATCCGCATTTGGCAGATTAAATTCATGACCGAGCGCTGCTACCAAAAATCTACAGGAACATATTGCATCTAGAGATGTGACAAACTGAGATGCGTTTTACTAACTGTTCTTTTTATTGTAAAAATCCACAGAACGATGATGAGGATGGTTCATCCACAAAAGGCAGTGGAAACCCTGCTTTGGTGTCTATTCCCAATCCTTGTTACAGTGGATACAGGGCATTCACAGAACCCTTCGGGGTAAAGGGTTTTATCCATGTGATATAGCTAAAAAAAATCAAGGTATTGAAAAACACATATTGGTGGTACATTAACAAAATCATTTGTTTCAGGATTCGGCTCCTACGGACACGCCAAACCTCATGGAGTAGCCCAGATTGTTGAGCTAAACTACCGTTCACCTGCATTCAGCGACTGCCAAAGCAAACCGGGCAAAATGAGGTTGACTCAACAATCCTTACTATGGTCAAATCTAAAATGAAGGACACGGCTCTTTGTACAGTTAACACATTCCAGACAACATCAGCCTCCTATGGTGTTATGATTTTTATAGTTCAATAAAAAATAGCTGTTAAACAGCAGATGGATTTTTCGTTGTCTTGAGTTTTTTGTCTTAGACGATTGTAAAGGAAATCAGCTACCCAGGGATTATAACAAGGGGTGTCATTCGTTTTCCCACCACAAAGGCCAAATCTCAAAGGTGTTGTCAAGATAATTGCCGGGTTTATATTCTTATGCAGTTATGATACAATCAGTTGCCTTAGCAAAGCATATTCCCAAGCTACAAACCACCACCTGTTCATTCTGCGAGTAAAGACGACGCTGTACGTTAAATATAACAGTATCTGTATTTTCTTTATTTTTTATCGTCGTTTTACTACAACACATCCTATTGGTGTGGATCTGACCGAAATCCTTAAAATGGTTGAATTTTTTCAGACTGGTTTTCATACACCTCCAAGAACTGTTGTGTGGAGAAGGTTGGAAAACTTCAACAAAAACAGCAACGTCAAGATCATTCGGTTTCTCTAAATCCAACAAATGTCTTGTTGTCACTGTACATTGTGTAAGAGGTGTTCTATTATTGGCGACACAAACACATAAAAAATTGTTAAATGCTTTTTGATTCGATTCCTTAAATAGACAATTAGGGCGAGAGACGGTTCACGTTTTATCATTTGAAAGAGACCCATCACGATTCGCTGTGCAAAGAAATACGCTAAAAAACAAACTTGGTTCAATTATGAATTCCAAACATTAAACTCAATACCTCTCTGCCTTTGTTACGATAAACTGCAGTGATATGCATTTTATTCTTTGTGTGTGTGAAATTTGGGAGATGTTCCCAGACTTTAGGACCGTGAGGCTAAAAAAGACTGCAGCGAATGCACAGCTGAGCTTTCTTCCATGCCTCTTCACCTCCCATCCCCCAGTTTTAACACGCTCCTTCACCACCGAGCACTCATACCCCAAACTCACGAGACGTTTGGTTACACCAATGTGTCATTTGTCACACCTTTTCTTGGGGTTGCATTACAATGGTGTTATAGACCTACAACTGAATCTATACAATCGTTTTTTTGACGTCAGACGTAACAGGATGGGTATTGGGGAAAATGGCAATTTCTTTAGCATTGTCCAAAAACAGTGAAAGCACGCATGGACTTTTGTTAACAAATGACTAGCGTAAACACAACACAAAACAGATTGTGGCACTCGGTTTCTGGAAGCGGCCTAAACCATTAAGCTGATCATACTGAAACCACTGCAAGAAGATTCTCAGATGAACTGATTGTCCTAATTGACAAAATCCTGGCCAACAATGAACATTCTTCTTCAAATTTGGTACGTTCAAATGAGTGCTCACCTTAAGCACATATGCAAAGTTTTGTGATGTTTGGTGTTTTAACAGGTCTAAAACACAAAAATAAGTGTTGGTACTAATGTATTGGTACCATTTCCCCTAATGTCTTGACAAGCCAAATGAGCAAGCCAAAGATCACTGTCGCAAGAAAAAAAAATTACTTTTCCTGGTATGTTAGGTAGTTTGTGGCTTTGTTTGACAACATTTTTTTAAACAATTGAACTATGCTTGGAACGATGTAATGTTGTTATGCTGTTTACACAGAGCTTAAATCAAGAAATTGTCATTAATAAATACAAAGTCATTTAATAGACACGAATCGGTCGGTGTGATTGAGGCCTTGAAATATTTCGACTTAAAAGCCTGAAATTCGGCAACTACAATGTTTTTGGTTTCACTAACGCAAAAATAAAAGGTTCACACTTGGTGTGAACATCGCATGAACCCAGATTTATTGTTCTCTGTCAATCCTACGCCGTACGCTAAGCACATAGACGACACCGTCATAACGTTTATGGTTGTGCATATATATTCTCGTCATTGGCCACTAGGTGTCAGTCACAAGTGTTTCCTTAGTTACCGAAACAGTGGCCGAAGAAGAATTTTTCATTTTGTGCGCTGTCTGAGAAGATTTCAGCAGTGATAGCGGCAAGTAAGTACTCAACTTTGCAGTTTGAGTGGTTAAATGCAGAATAACCTAATGTTTTTAGATAATTCATTCAACAATACGTATGTGTAAACTAGGCCCTATAGCAAAGTTTATTTTACCTAAAAAAAGGGGGTTTAAGCAGGCCAATCTCAACACTTGTGGTCCACGTAGAACTGTAGATTCTTGGAGGTGCTCCTAAGGCTATAGGTAGGTTACGGAGTAGGAGTGACGAAACTATAAATCGTGCTTAAGAAACAACATTAAACCAATTTAAAAAAATTTAAAACAAAGCAATGTTCAAAGAAATTACACTTGTAATTTCTTAAATTTTAAGGTTTTCTCAATTGAGCTTCAGGGAAACCTTTAATGCACCTCTAAATGACCTTATTAATCCACAACACAATTCCTTCAGACATATTTTAATTCACAACTTGGTAACATTAACTAAAATACCATACTGAGATTTACAGCTT
The DNA here is from genome assembly GCA_033220385.1 of Triplophysa yarkandensis. Lineage (NCBI taxonomy): Eukaryota > Metazoa > Chordata > Actinopteri > Cypriniformes > Nemacheilidae > Triplophysa > Triplophysa yarkandensis. The sequence continues at coordinate 48,339 of JAWHQN010000170.1, forward strand.
TTTGAGTCACAGATTCAACTGTTTGAAAACAAGGAACAACAAGGAAATTGAAATGTAACTTTTAATGTGTGTGAGGACTTATCATTGTGAACATAACTCACAAACAAACATTTAAGACACTAATTTGTTGAATGCTTCGTGAAACCAATGAACTGCAGCAATATCATTTTAATTTGTTGCTCTAAGTTTTCATGTTCAATTAAAGTCTGTTTATATTTTTAAGCACATGGATATCCTAAACAATTAAAATGTAGATCGAAAATTAACCAATGAATTGAACAAAGGTTTACCATAAGACCTAAATTGTACTTTTTGTTTGCAATGGGACACTTGATAATGGATATTTCAATTTAACAAGAGTTTCCTTTTTTGTTCATATAGCAAATTTGTCCACAAATTTATGGGTTTCCCAATTAATTGACATTTGAAAAGACAATACTATGAAAACAAAACTGAGTATCGATGAACAATTGGCCATTGCTTTAAGTGTTGAGAAAATTAACTACGCATTATGGTGAATCCTTGTGTTCATGGCACCATTAAAGTGGTTCAACTGAACAACGGGGTTGGCACAATATAACTCAAAATGTATACAGAAAGAGTGCTGAAAGAAAAAAATTCAAACACAGATGATTTACCACTCTCAAAAAATAAGGTCATTTATTTTGCCCTGGAATTAAATAGGAAAAAGTGCCCCCAATTTAAAAGAGTTAGAGCATAAATATAATATGCAGTCTATGCCGGCAGACTAACATATCAGGTGATGTCGAAAACTTGTGTGTCGTCAAAATCAACAGGATCCTAAGATGTAGAAAAGCATAAAGACAACCATGACCGACTAGATAAGGACATTGTTGCAGTAGCATGTAATAAATCATTCTACAAAGTCTGTTACCATTAGTCTGTGTCCTTAATATATCAACAACAAAAAGGAAATCTGGGAACTGCATAGTCATAAATAAGTGTTTGTTTATCAATCTGTTCCTTAAAGAAGTTAGAAATACATACAATAAAATAAATTGTTCCTGGGATGTATCGGGGATAAAACACTGTGAGAGCAGTAAACAACACCCCTTCTTTGGATTAAGATATTACTTGACAATAATGCAAGACTTCGAGATCACTGCAATGCTCCCATCCAGAGTACAAATTGAACAAATTTCCCAAAACGAAACACTGCAATTATTACAAAAAGGAAACAAAACCTAAATCTCCAGCAAGAGTCTATATAGAGTTAAACAGAGGATGAATCTGTATCACAGGCGACAAATTAACTTGCAAAATCTTCTGTGCCTTTCTTCTGACTTCTTCGTCTGTGACAGAATCATCTACTTTAATAACTTTCCATTCAAGACCATTTCCATTCAGTCTAGAAAGATCTTTCCCATTGGTGAGTGTTGAATGCGACCAGCCAAATCTTTGGAAATGGTCAAGACCACCGTTTATTAAATCCGGGTTACTGGATACAGTTTCAGTCTGTTTGTAAATGCTACCATCTTTACGACTGAAACCATTTTGACAGACCACTGGGGCAGAGTCTCCTATTAGGGCGCCATCTGCTTTGATCGGACAAGACAATATGCATTTGTTGTCCATGGCAACTACCTTTAAAGTTGGTCCCCCATTTTCTATGGGAGAACATGGAATTCCAGAAAGATCGCGTAGTGGCCGTAGACCAGTGCTAGGTGTGCTTCTTGAATCCGCTCCGAAGTGAATTTGCAACCTTGCAGTGTGACCCCCAGTCACTCCCTTTATGTTTGTAAGCTTGAGGCACTGGGGCGCTGGAAGAGAATGCTTATTCTCCAAGGTTGATGTCGATGGAGAATTTTGCCTAAGAGTGTCTATTGAAAGGTTAGTAAGCAGAATCTTGGGTTGGTTTTGAAGAATGTCCTTAGCGGCTCTACTGAGCGCCGAGTAGTTCACCTCCTTGACCTTTCCCGAACATTTTCTGGTTTTCTTTTTGCTGGGTTTTTGGACTTTCTGAACCTTGGTGATGATCCTGGATGACAGCGGCTCTGCGGTGCAAGATTTATATCCATAAACATCTTTGCTCCTCAATACAACTGGCTTAGCTCCTTCTTTGCTTAGGTCTTGAAGAAAGGACACCATTTGTCTCTCAGTGTCTGTTAGGTCCCTTGTCATGGGATGGAAGACCCTCATGGCCTCTTGAAGGGCACTTTCTCCAGCCGGGACATATCTTGCCCAGGAATGAACTACCCTTCCCATGCCCGGTTCTTCACCATTCATGGTGCACTTTTACAGATGATGTGCATAAGGTAAGCGGGTGTCTGTAAATATAAAGAGGATGTCTAAGAAACAAGTTATGAATGCAAAGAAGAATTACAAGTTAAAAACGGAAGCTTCATTCCACACGACAAAGAATCACACAGTACTACAGCTTTCGCACCAGAGACACCTTATACTTACTTCTTCTTTGACCAATTTACTTTGCTGAAATTGAGATTTAAGGCTCAGGTACAAATTTAAGGGTGAACTACAAAGTACTTAAACTTATGTTTTTTAGTATAATTATATTAAAATAGGGGTCGACAATGAATAGTGTTTTTCCTTTAAGTATTCCGTAAATTGCCCTCATACAGGGTTTCTGTTCGCATGCGTCTCTGGTTTTCAGGTGCAGCAAAATGTAACTAGATTTTACTGAAAATCGTTGTAAAGTGCCAAATCAGGTGTGGTTCCTTAAATGGGAGTAAAATGCTATTTCATGCATTCTGATTTCTTGTGATTGTTGACAATGCATGCTTCTCATACTTAATGTGTTTAAGGTGGTTTAAAAAGTTTTTTTCTAAATTTGAGTCCCTGCAAAGTCAGAAAGATCCTTGTCCTTTTTGGGCAATTTTCCTGTAAAAGCACGCCTGCACATCAACCAGAGAGCACGGAAGAGCACGGCCATCCCCATGTACATTCCAGGAGAAGCCCATCACAGGAGATTGGTCTCAGCACATGGGGTGGTCATTATGAGCTCAAAATCATATCCCTGTCTTTGATAGCAATTTTACAATATGATAAAAACATGGAATCACATTTTAGTACACCTTAGTTCAATAAGAGGAAAAAAATTAACTACTGTAAGCATTTAAAAGTACACATTTAAAACATCAATCCATCCAAACAGCGCTAACCTGCAACAAGACTAAGACCAACATTAAATATTACATCAAAATAAAAGAACATAGAAATCTGCCGGTTTTGGGTAATATGACTAATTGCGACAATGAATATGCACCTTGATTATATCGCGGACCCTTTAAATACTGTGAACAATAATATATCAAAATCTGGATTTTTGGATTTCAAGACAGCATATATGTTACATTACAAGCCAGTGGGCTGTGCGAGTGACGCATGCGCACCGTGTAAACAATCCACACAAGATGATTAGGCATGGCAGAAGGAGGAGTGCTACCGAAAATAGGATGTCTGCAATCACAAGATTCAGATGACGTGCAAAATGTGAATGGTGGGCAGGAAGTAAATATTTTGCCCACGTGAGTAGCCTTCCCCTTAATGTTAGTCATGTGGACAGAAGGTGGCAGCGAAGAAAGGGAACACGTCTGACATGTTAGCGCATCTCTGTGACCAGTTTAGGTAGATAAAGGTAAAATTACATCCCGTTTCCCTACTGAACACCAAACAAAACAGTTAAAGGACAAGATGTTTAATGCCCATTTGAATATCTACATTTCATTTGTATGTTTGGCTATACATATAAATTGTTGTTTTTATATTTTTTGCAGATTTTGAAAGAAGAGATTTTATTTTTATCTTTTTCACGGAATTAAGTAGGGCTAGTCTGAATACAATTTTATAAGCTTTGAATATTCTAAGCTTCAGAGAGAGGGGCTTAACATAGTCTTAACTCTAATAAAAGCTAAATATCTGATTAAAATATAATATTAAATAAATGAAATATCAATGTCTATGTCTACAGAATAATTTTGTCAATAACATTAATGCAATTGCTGTTTTCATATGGGAGTGTGTCGGATTTTGGTGAAATATGAGTACACGAGAGTTCACATTCAGAAAATGTAAGAAAAGGAAGGCACTACAGCCAGTAATAAAACAAAGGGAACTTTTTTAATAAACAGTTTAAAGTGTTTTATTAATTTAAATATCGCCTGAGAACATTAAACTGTAAATTAACAAAATATACTCCAAACATTTTTCTAAAATTTACAAATTACTTAAAATTAAACTTGAATGTCAAAATGTTTGAAACATGTCAGTGTAAACAAGCTTTAGTTGGGCTCAAACTGAGAATTGTTGTTCAAAGTTTGTCGGACAATATCTGAAATCTGCCTGATATCTGAAAAGGGCCAGGATAGGGATTAAATTTGGAACTGATGCAGTGCTAAGTCAAACGAGAAAAATTTAGCGGAATTAATGTAAAATAAAATATTTTCAAATATCTAAACTGACCATCAAATGCCATTCAGACGATCAAATATTCGAACATTCATATCCATCACTAGAGTAAAGTACAGTGTACATATAATGTATCAAATCATTGTTCAATTAACCTCAGCATGAAACTGTGATACCGCCATACGTCTACCTACAAATTCCTCAAATGTAACCTTTGCTAATGTTCAAAGAAAAACGTTTCATATTTTATTTAGTTTTATTACTGACCATGAGGGGCCGACAAACACGGCACCGCGGTTCGAGTCCTGTTGTTTTTATAACGCGGAAAAGAAAAACGGACAGAGAGTGCTTTTGGTCGTTTAGGTCTTCGTCAAGGTTGATCACAAACAAGTAAATAAAACCTCATAAATCTCAGTGAATACTTGTCTCACATAATTATCAAATATATGCATGGAAAGCTTGAAATATGTTCTTTTAAACAAGCCGATTAACATAGAAAACAAACAATCTGTGTTTATATAATCTTTATAAAAGTAAGAAGGAATGTTTTCTTCACATTATAGTTAATGTGATCCCACCTATCGGTGAGAGTCGATGTTCATATATATCATCATCATGTTCACACCCCCAACAGAAACATCAAACTTTATTATAGAATTTATTTAACTTTATCCACACGATTTTAATGACGGAAGACTACATTGATGAATACAATTTTATCTTCACATTACAAAAACAACAGAATTCAGAGGACAAACACTTGCAGAACATATGGACCCAGAGGAACATATAAACCCAACGAATAAGTGTTTATTTTATGTCTTTAACCTTTATGTTTTTTAGTATATTGTTTTGAATTCTGCTCTGTTGTTTGTATGATTATGTTGTGCAGTGTTTTTAATCATACAGGTTTACTGTAACTGTTTATTATCAAAGAGAGCTCCATATAGCCTGTATGATCTCACTTGGGCACATCATAAATAACACAACATTACACAACAGTATAGTTACTTATTTGATTTAATATTATAGGAAGTGTTGTTTGTTGTAATCCTGGTGTTTATTGTGTATTATAGTTTTAGGTGATAGCATTGAGCGCTGACGCAAGCATACCAGCTAAACTAACAATGATAAATTATGTCTGTTCTTCTTTAACATTTATGTGCTGTAATGCCTGTGTATTATTATTATATTTGGTATTATCTGTATATATCTGTATTTCAAATGAGTATCCCTGTATCAGTACATCACAATAAAGGCATATAGTTTATCGAATATAGTTAATGTTATTGTTTCTCGTGTAAATGGAAGCTCATAAATTCATTTTATATTTGTATTTAAGGTGCGAGGACTGCAAGACATCCAAAGCCAAATATAATCCCAGTCTGTCATGGAAAGCAGAGAGGGAAGTTATCCACAGACTCACACAGGAACCTGGACAACAGTTTAAACTGTGATGCAAACGAACACTCATGAACCTCTTCTAAATGTTTTATCGGTATATAAGACTGTAAACTAGTGTTTGAGATGATAGCTGCAGATATTCTAAATAAACTACAAAGAATATAAACTTTTCCTTTGTCCTCACATTTCTTTTTTGTTGTAGATCCCTCACATTTACACACTTTCTGATACACAGGCGCATTATGCAGCTTATTATTTGGGTCTCTGTCTTCTCGGGTGTCAATCACATCATTATCCGTGATCGTTCACACCCCCTCGCATACAGCCCAAAAGTGTTTTAGAAACTCTTAATCAATATATTGTTATCTGAGACTGAATGAACATGATGATTTTAAAATTCTAAGCTATAAAATCTCAATTAGAAGGGATTAGAACTCAAAAGTCTTGGTAACAAATATTCCGTTTGTGTTTGAGGCTCAAGGGAGCGTGTGCATCTCTTGGTATCAGCTGTGGTCAAGGTTCCTTTGTGGGAAGGAATTACAGAGCCGGTGGAACACTCAAGTTTCAGATTTTCATGACAGACTTATGCATTGTTGTCCTCATACCTAGGCTTACCACTTACGCGAGAAACTATAATATAAATATATTAACGAAAACTACATTACTTTATCGTTATATTTACTTATAATGATGGCATGATTTATAAAAAAAAAGACAATTATAACACAGAGCACACATATTTTAACAACACGCAAGAGCCATAAAATATAAAGGAAAAATATTAAATATATACACCATGCTAGCAGGCTAACTTTAGCGCTCAGGGTTCTAACCTGAAACTTACTCATAGTCCCGGAAACATCAACATAATCATCCGATAAAAAATCTGGATTACAACAAGCAACGGTTACCAACAATAATCTGTGCCATAATTAACAATATCATGCATCATACTGTGTCATTAAAAGTAACGACTATATTTGATAACCTTGTGCCCTCGGGGAATACAAAGTTACGCTTAAAATGCGTAACTAACAAACATGGTGTCGTATATCGTACAAACAACACAACAGAATTAACAACAATATTTACAACAGGCACGAAGGTAAAAAGAAATACTTACTCGCAAGGTATTATACCTTCCTATGGGTCCAGACACTCTTCAAAATGCAAGCTTTTGACACCTAAATCGCGTTGTTTTTGAAATGGGAAGATAAACGCTTCTTTGCTGTCAAGAACCATCCAAAGCTTATTCACCGACATAGTCTGCCATTATTAAAACCCATGAAAAAGTGTAAATACAATCTACGATAAAGTTTGATGTTTTGTGCCAGCTTCGCGGTGGCGTGTATATGAATACTTGGCTGACTTCAGATCATTTCCATATGAACAGCGCGCTCAGTGAAAGGCGGGATCACATTAGATGTAAAGAAGGGATACAGGAGAATCCATATCACTCCTTGGTTTTCAAAGGATTAATTGACAGAGATGTATTTTATAGATTGTATGTTTTCCATAGGAATTGTCCGGTTTAAAAGTAGAAATTTCCAGATTTCCATGCATGTATTAAATATGTATGTGAGCAAGTATTCGCAGAGATTCATGTTGTTTTTTTACATACCTGTAACTAAACTAGACAAAGACTAAGCTGACAGAGGGCACACTGTCTGTATATTAAATAACTAGAACAAAGAATTTTAAAACTACTACCAGTGTACAGTCTTCACGACGTTACCACAAAACATGCCTTAAAACGCGATGCTCGGTTTGTCAACTCCTGAGGATTAAGTAATTCCAACAACCACCTTTATTACAGGGTACCGGAAACCAGACTTCCCAAACAAACATTTCGATGGTCTCATTTTTTACTTTGCACTAAAAGGACGGCGATTCTTATATAAAAATCTTTCACCCATTAGTAAGTTAAAAGAGACTTTGTTTCATTGATTTCTTGCAGAAGAGATAAAAATCGTTACTTTCCGAAACACATATCTGATGATTTTTAATCTTAAAATTCATTTTAATCTTGGAAATTTGATCTAATTTAAATTATTTATTGGAGGTGGGCATAAATTAATTTTTGGAATCTAGATTAATCTCATTGTAAATTTGGAATTAATAATGACCAAAAGTAAGTCATTGCACAAGATGGAAACAACCCTATGCCTCGGTCACAGCAGACGCGTGTAGTTTGACGCTTGAACATTTAAGTTCATTCATGTGTACAGTTTGCCTCATTCGCTTCCAACGCATCATATCCAACATGGAGGAGAAAGTCATCAGGACTTTATGTGGAAATAGAGAGCTTTATAAATACACATTATACTTTTATTATACTTTAACAAAGACAGGAATACAAGTAACATTTACTGGAAGAAATTTAGTAAAGAAAAAAAATTATCTTCACTCAATTTGAGCTTCATAAACATATTGAGACTATAAATAAAGTCGTCACATGAAGTTTGATCACTTTATTTTACAATAAAAAGACTTTTCCTCTGACAAGTTGACGAGTTCCGCTGACAGAAGCCCCTCCCCCTGCGCGAATGATGCGAATGAATTTAAATGTTCAAGTGTCAAACTGCACGCGTGTAGCGTCAATCCGCGTCTGGTGTGAACTCACAACTGAGTGTGAAAAACACTGTATCTCTCTCTGTGTGTGAATAAATGAGTTATGAACTGAACGACAGAGAATAAACCTCATCCAGACGTGAAGGATTAACACAGAATGTTGAAACAAGTTAAGCCAAGGGGGCGGGGCCATGTGACACAGAGATAGGATGTTGTTGCTGCAGGACCAGAGCAGAACTCCGCGGCCCATAGTTTGAGAAACACTGGGTTAGAAGTCTCGCCCCCGCGTTTGTAATCCGGCGCCGTATACATCCGCGCTTAAAGATCAAAGGTAATCATAGTTTGTGTAGTATAGACGCAGCTCCCAACCCAACTTTGAGATTAACGGCGATAATTTTTTTTATCGTGCGATAAGGGTCTCAAATTAACGCAGCGCGTTAACGCCGTTAACGGCCCACCACTATTTTTTATACATAACAAAATGTAATGAGAGGATGGAAACGTAAAGCTTCTGCAGGTTGCGATGTGTGCAGAAGCAGCATTTTAAAGGTAATGTCTATCATACTCTAAGCTTGGGAAATGAATTTTATATTATACAGTGGGGAAAAGTATTTGGTCATACACCAATTGTACAAGTTCCTCCACTTAAAAGATGAAAGAGGGATGTAATTTTCATCATAGGTATACATAAACTATTGAGACAAAATGACAATAAAATCTAGAAATTTTGAGTATTTGTATTTGATCTCCTACAAACAGGCTAGACTTCTGGCCCCTCAAAGATCTCTAACTTCTTCTTTAAGAGACTCCTCTGTCCTCATTATATCAATGGCATCTGTTTGAACTCCTTATCAGTATAAAACTCAGCTGTTCACACCCTAAAGCAGTCACACTCCTAAATCCATAGAAGTATTGCCACATACAAGTGTTGTGCAGTTGGCCAATTATCACTGCGGAGAAAATTGGGGCAAGTTGTCTTTCTCAAGGGCACTTCAGTCATTGTCTGTTGTCACTGGTATTTGAACCAGCAACTTCCCGCTTGTAAGTCCAACTCTCTAATTACCGGACAACGACTGACCACCAAAAAGTGTCAAAAGGATTATAAGAATAGGGAGAAAAAACTGAGAACCACAGGAGGGAACCTAGTGATTGACCTGCAAAGAGCTGGGACCAAAGTACCAAATGCTACCATTAGTAACACCAGGGATTCAAATCCTCCAGTGTCAGACGTGCCTCCCTGCTGAAGCAAATACATGACCAGGCCTGTCTAAAGTTTGCCAGACAGCATTTGGATGAACCAGAAGGGGATTAGGAGAATGTCATATGGTCAGAGGAAACCCAAATATAACTTTTTGGTAAAGACCCTCTTTGTCATGTTTGAAGGAGAAAGAATGCTGAGTTGCATCCAAAGAACACCATACCTACTGTGACGCTTGGGGTGGAAACATACTTTGGAGCTGCTTTTCTGAAAAGGGACAAGGATTACTGATTTGTGTACAGGAAAGAATCGGGCCATGTATCGTCAGATGTTTTGTGAAAACCGTCTTCCATCAGCATGGGAATTGAAGATGACATGTGGCTGGGTCTTTCAACATGACAATGACAGCCTGGGAAACAAAGGAGTGGCTTTGTAGGAAGCATTTCAAGATCCTGGAGTGGCCTAGCAAGTCTCCAGATCTCAACCACACAGAAAATCTTTGGAGGGAATTAAAAGTCTGTGTTGCCCAGTGACAACTCCAAAATATCACTGCTCAAGAGGAAATCTGCATGGAGGAATGGGCCAAAATACAATGAAAAGGATGTGAAAACCTTTTGAAGACTTACAGAAAACATTTGATCTCTGCCAATACCAACAAAGGAATATAACAAAGTAATAAGATTAACTTCTTTTACTGACCAAAGACTTATTTTCCACCACAATTTGCAAATAAATTCTTTAAAAATCAGATTAGATCTTCTGTATTTTCCTCTCATTTTGTCTCTAGTAGTTGAGAAAACTACAAATTACAGGCCAATCTCATCATTCTAAGTGGGGAAAATTTTTTGCACATTTGTAGTTAATGTCAGATCTAATTGTTGATAGGAAATACCAATTTAATTTTGACTTTTAATTTTGAGATTTCAGAAAAATTTACATCCCCTATTCAAGTCAATAAAACGGTGGTCTTGCTATGACTTAAATAGCTTGCTGGACGCATTTTAAACTTGGTAACCTAGAAACGGACCTTGAGACGGCACTAAGAAATAAAGTACAAAAACTAGACGTCATCTCGGATAAGTCTCACATTGAATTGAATATACATATATGAATTTGAAGAGGTTACTTTAGAATTCTTCATATATGTTCTCCGGGACGGAATCCAGCTCAAATTGATTAACATTAACACTGATCGCATGCATCTCCATGTGTTGCCCAGCGGTGTCAGCTTTTTGGGCTACACGCGCCAACTTTGCTGTCAAATCACAACAAAGGAACCGCTGGCCCAATTTGAACTCGTTACGTTTTTCTGATTGAGGGACTTTATAAGAACGAGGAAGTTTAAGCAGTTTTTATGACATGGAAAAAAGCAGTAGACAGATAAGCAAATTGTGTGACATATACGGGTTATTTTATCAAGAAAAACCTAATCCTAGCCTAACCCTAAACCCTTACCCTAAGTGGTCTTATTTTTGTTTATTTTTCTTATGTTAACCTTTTCTGCAATGAATACATCCCATAGTTTCCTTTTAACATTTAATATATAGCAACTTAAGATGTGTACATTTATAAAAACATCTTTACTAGGCCTGCACAAATAATCGTTTATAAACTGAAAGCGTGAATTAAAAGGGTGCGTTTTTCAAAAGCAATAAATGCGATTGTTTTGATTAAGTTTTTTTAAATACAAAAAGGGTATTAACAAGCATAAACATAGTTTAGTCCAGCACATTTTCTGTTTGACAAAATTTAAGCAGTAGGGGGCATTTTAACAGCGAATTTTCTTATCAGCGTGCTGATAAGAAAAGAACGTCATGTGTGTAACATGAGCAAGAGCTGCAATACCACTCCTCAAGATAGTGTGTATTAAGGAGAGCCTGCAGACGACTTAAACACAAGTTCTATTTTATACATCGCTACATAGAACTGACCATTACGCAGGACGGCAGCCTGTTCTCCTGAAAGAAGTGCATCGCTCTCTATAAAAGGTCGCATCAGGATTCAAATCATGGGCTGAGGCTGAAAAGAGTTGCCACGCATCTGCATTTAAACAATGTATTTTACGTTAACACTGGTCATGTACTGTATAACAGCCTCAGACTTGGCAGAACACGTCAGTGTGGAAACTTCTTTTTTACAGGAAAACAGCCCATCAGTTGTGTGGGATTGTGTGGATGAAACTGTGTACTGTCAGGTAATGTGTGCGATAACATGAATGTTTCTTCAAGGGACAAGACTTCTGACGTCATGGAGCACTTACACAAGAACAAATGTCAATCATATCAAATGGATATATTGAGCATTGTAAAGCCACTGTTTTGTTTTATATTCCTGTAATCTGCCTTTTAGTTTACTGACTTTCCATTTCCACCAGCCTGTTTCGTTTTATGATAATTTCACATGTTTACTTGGATAGAAATGCAAACATATCAATCAATACATTACTGTGATTAGGGCAGCTCTGTAAAAATGTGGCAATCAATTCATCACCTTCTTTTATCATTGTTCTAATCTGTTCAATTCTCATATTAAATAAAACGGAACATAACAATAGCGTAATACATCTCATTCACAATTTTAGTCCAAAAAATCAAAACTAGGCAATTTTTCATAATCTTGTAAGCCTGATATATACATGTATATATGTAGCTCTTCTGTAACTTTGCGTTTCAACCATTGTATTATATCTTACATATTAATAAAATTTTTTACCTTTTGTTTCTTATGTTATTTAATTCTTGTCACTTTACAATAAACGTGTTCTAGAACCTTCTGTCACCAAGACAAATTCCTTGTATGTTGAAGCACACCTGGCAAAAAAGCTCATTCTGATTCTGATTCTTAACTGCCATAAAAATTCAGTTCAGCTTTAAGGGGGGTAATTCACAATTTTGTGTTCCTTCATTAAATTTTTTGTTACATACATAACATTTAGTAATGAACACAATGTTTGAGGTAGTTTTTGTTTGAGGTTTAGGCACAGTAATGGTATGATCACCAACTGTAATGAAATGCGGATTTATGGGCGGTTCCAAATGTCGCACCTGTAAACGCGTGAAAAATTCTAAGCGCGACTCCTTTCCAACTTTGACTCAAGGCTTGGCATTCTGGAAGCGTCTGCTGTTGCTAAGCAACCATCAGCTGTGGTCTACATCAAAAGGAAATTTCAGCAATGGATTTCCACCTTCCAGAAACCATTGCTGTAAATCTTTTACCTCATTTATTTAGAAATTAAATGTAAATTTCAAAATAAAGTGATTTGGACAAAATAATGGGAGCTTGACAAAACAAACAGCTCAGGATATCCCGGGACCGCAATGATAAGCTGCTCATCGATCTTACAATTGATTTTTCAACGTAACTAAAAAGCTGAATTGTTGTTTCATGTCACATGACCTGCGGACCGCTTGAGCATTTCGGAACGATTGCAACTGGAAAAATGAATGTTCGCATTGTTAATTTTGAATTTCTTTTGATTGTTGAGCATGTATAGAACACAGTTATATGGCTCACAGCATTCAAATGTGCACCAGAAAGCACGATAGGCATGTGTGTTAAAATTCCTCTTTTGTTTTCGGTCGTCGCTAAAGGAAAAATTTAATGATACATACATAACGGTTACATATAGGCCTGTGTCACCATAACTCGAACCGTTCCAAATATTAGGTGTATCAGTCTGACATCAGTTGTTTTCTTCATTGAATAAGTTGCTACATTTCTAGCCTTGTATACATGTAAAATGATCATGACAAAAAACACTCAATAATAAGACTGGTGTAACATGTCAGCCATCACACAAACTAAAGTGCAGATTACATACATTTAAAATAAACCTATGCTTCACCACACTAAATATTTCAAGCATTTATTATTGTGTTAGGTTTGCATGACATCAGTTGTTTAGCCCCTTGCGGAAGCAGTATTGTTATCGCAAACAATACCTTACACCACGCAGCATCCACACAACAGTTGCACAAAACTGATGGTCGGTTCTTCTACAAAAGTTACGTTTCCACAGTAACGTTCTGTCGGGCTGAGACCATGGCCAATGTCAATATACAAATTCATTGTTAAAATACATATGAGTGGTAAGCGTGCTTACATAGAAACAGCTGCAGTCATGATGCGCATGTGTTGCAACGCATTCTACAACCAAGGTTCACTTTCAAACGCGAGGCAACCACCTCAAATAGAGTGCAACGCAGTCACAACACGCTTTAAAATCCTAGCTTATGAAATACAAACGGCCGTATGTGGGTGAAGGTGAGATCGCTCCTTTGACTCGCTGGAAGCAGCCACATTACAACAAGCTCCCGCTGTTCATCATGGCACCTGTCCACTATTAAGTAGCATTGCATGAAATTGCCCGTAAATAATCGCACCCTCTGCTGTTCAAAAAATACTGTTGTGTCACATTGGGATTTAATCGCAAATGCAATTAATCTTGCAGCCCTAATCAAATCTCATGTTCAATCTAACGAATTCGCAAAAGTAAGCTGCAGGTACTTGTGCACTTTGAATGTTGTTGTGGTGTATTTAAGTAACATTCGCAGGACTCTGCTCTATTCATTTGGAACGGCAATGTTAACAGTTACAAATAAAACAATATATATATATATATATATATATATATATATATATATATATATATATATATATATATATATATATATATATATATATATATGCAAAATAAGTGTTAATGAATATATAACAACCTGCATAATAAAGTAACGAAAAATAGTGGGTAAAAACAAAACCAGTAATCAAGTGCAATTCGTTACATCACCGAGCCCTAAAGGCACACCCGGCAGCTCAGCTTTTTACATACAGCAAACGCAAGCTGAATAAAATAAAAATGAAAAATTCCTACAGTTAACAAAGGATAAAGCCTTAATCTCATCTCACCACTAGGGAAATCAAATAAGAGCGACATTTACCAATACTGAAGTGGTGTCAACATAATTAGCATATACAAGCAAGATTCATTTACTTATTTCTACATCATTGTAGTAGAAAGAATTTTCACTTTTCTTTCACACATGCATTAACTTGCATTTTTTTTCCGAAAACAATAAACATGAATACAAACAAGCAACCACTGCCAAAGCTGTGGGTTTTGCCCTAGCCTAACATACCTAGATGCTAGGGCTGTCAATCTTCCTCTATTACCCCATTCGAATTTCATTCTTCTTTTTACTATTCGATTTATATTCGAATATTTAAAGCTCAAACTTTACTTATTAAACTATTAATTATGTAAACACACACTGTAAAAACAGGCTTATTCATTGCCAATGCCACTATGAGCTTGTAGTTGACTTGTTTTACATTATGTCCACTAGAGAGCATTTCAGTATTACTAATAAACAATGTGGATTGCTCGGTGTGGAGTGGTATTTCATTTCAGCCTTACATCATTTGCAGATTACTGTCTTTTTACTTATTCGATTTTGTGATGGGAAACCAAAATTGTTCCATTCTTTACTTCTAAGATTGCCAGGAGAAGCGAACTTTGTCTACGTGTGTTCACCTCTGTCGGTATTTTAGATGAAAAAAAAACACGTATTCGAATAGTAGTTTTAACATAACATAAAAAATTTTTAATACTCGAATTATATTCGACTACCGAAATTCGTTCCAACAGCCCTACTAGGTGCATTGTCCAAATACTGTTTAACAACTTTAATGCTCACAGAGTCGCTCAGCGACTACTACTTGTGTAGTAGTTTCTTAATAAGGCATCAGTGTCATACGTACAATCCCATACAGGCTGTCGTATAATGACGATCAAGTCTTTAAGGCAACAGTTTATATGGGCTTTATGCATACTTAACATAAATAAAAATCCTGACATTTACAAAAGGATTTTAAAAATCTCAAAAACATGATTTTCTGCATAGCTGGTTACTAATGTACGTGAACACGTGAAATAAGTTTTCATTTGTAATCCCCCTATTCTGTGCACTTGATGCTTTTGTTTTGATTGTTACTACGTATCGCCAAAAGATTCAGAAAAAAAGACGTCCGCGGGAAATGCATACCTGAAAAATCAAACTGCCGCCATACTACACGCATGTTAACCTGTTAACCGTCAAATTGACGAACAACGCAATGCATACACAAGTCACCGCAAACATAACAATTCGTACTTTAGATTTAAACACGAAACAGTGGATCTTTTTCTCAAAAATGTGTCTGAAAACAAACTGCTTACGTATTCTTTTGTTACACACGTTACGATCGGTTGTTGCTTGCGGGCCAAACTACAAGTAACCGCAAAACTGTCGTTTGCGTTAATATATTTGAAAGTTTGACATGGCGTGACGTTAAAACCGATAAACACGCGTGACTATAAACGCTAATCGTAAAAAGCCCAGCAGCGTTTAAAAACGTCATCAGAAACGCCCGTAGTGAGTAGCTAGATCGCGAGGCGCCTCTTAATTGCGACACTTCGCGACGTGTGACGTAACTACGCGCATACTAAAAACGCACTAGCTATTTTGATCTTCCATAGCAACCAAAGCAGCGTCAAGACCGGGGTATACGACGTAAAACGAGCGGTTTGTAGCAGAAAACGTCCAATTATTCACTTGAACAATTCAAAAACACAATAGATCAACACACAGCGCGCGAGACGGGAGATAAACAACCGCCGCTTTCCTACCAACGGACGTTTAAACGTCACGACGCGGGACAAAAGCAACAGACGGTCGTCAGTTGTCTCTACAAAGAAGAACAGACAGACATAAGAGACCGACTGTAGTTGAGCATTTACCTCAGGAGAAGTCTCAACGGCGGAACTGCTTAACATACGAGACATAACCGACGCAAAACCGCGTTCCGTCGATGAAGGTGACGTATAAATGCGTAAAATAACGTCTTACCTTGATCTGAGCGTCTTGTGAGGGCATTAAAACGACACCCGACGAGCTCTGTGTGCCAGGAAAGAAAAATGGCTCCTGAGGAGAAGAGTTTCGAGTGGCTGGCGGGAGAAGGGGCGGAGTCATCGCGAATATCGCTAGCTAGCGTTTGAAATGGTTCGAATTTCAACGGTTTTGAAAAAAAAAACATGAAGGAACGTGCGTTTGTGGAAGAAATGCATATGTCACAGTAGCTGAATTGCTTAAAATCGAGTAATGTAGTACATAAAGGCGCGTTGTTCGTAGTTTAGCGAAGGTGTGTGATGATCATCGTGCATTTATATTCGCGATGGTTTAAAAGCGATGTTGCCGGAGCTACCCACGCGTACGTATGTTGACTTATAGGTTTGGTATCTTTTTGGTTTTACTCGTATCTAAATGGTATTACGTGCTATACGGTTTCTTTTATTAAAGTTGGGTTGGTTGTTTAATGGAGGTAAATATGAAATTGGCACTTGGCTCGTATGTTGTGTTTTATTAAACGAACACTGGCATTATTTCACGTACGATTGCGTTGTTGGCGATTGTTCTAAATGCTTGTTTCTCAGTTGTAAGTCGCTTTGGGTAAAAGCGTCATCTTAATGACTGAACGTAAACGTAAATGTTAGCTATGTTTGAAGGTATAGAACCTTCTAGAAACATCTTCAAAGCCACGCCTCTTTAAGAAAATTTCCTAAGCCAAGGATAGAAGAGACACTGTTACAGTCAACATCTTACAAAATGTACATGTTGTAGCTATGACTCATGTTAGGACTAGGATTAAAACCGCGCTAATCTGCAATAGACATAACCTATCCCTTTGTCTAACCACAGCCAATTACCTAATGTTATAAATTGCCGTTAAAACAGTATGATAAAAAAATGATTTATAATTTAGGGCAACAAAAAATGTGTGACATGCTCTTTGTTTATCTTATTAAGGATAGGATTGGTAGTTCCATAGAGGTTAGCATTAGCAAGCTATGTTTGAAAGCACAGAACTCTCTAGAACCGTATTCAAAGCCACGCCTCTTTAAGAAAATGACCTCGGCCAAGGATAGAAGGGACACAGTTAGAGCCAACATCTTACAAAATATTAGTTTTGTGATAAAGATTGATGTGAGGACAAGGATTAAAACAGTGCTAATCTGGAATATACATAACCCATCCCTTTGTCTGACCACAATCAATTACCTCATGTCATAAATCATCAGGCAAAACATTATGACAAAACACATGATTACAATTGAGAGCAACAAAAATGTATGACATGCTATTTGGTTTCTTTTATTAAAGGTGAGACATGTAGTTTTTTAGAGGTAAGCATTAGCAAGCTATGTTTGAAAGCATAGAACCTTCTACAAAGCCATGCCTCTTTGAGAACATTACCTAATCCCAGGATAGAAGGGACACATTTAGAGCCAACATCTTAAAAAATATTAGTTTTGTGATAAAGATTGATGTTAGGACAAGGATTAAAACAGTGCTAATCTGGAATAGACATAACCTATCCCTTTGTCTAACCACAATCAATAACATCATGACATAAATCATCAGGCAAAACATTATGACAAAACACATGATTACAATTGAGGGCAACCAAAATTTTATGACGTGTACTTTGGTTTCTTTTATTAAAGATGGGAAAGGTAGTTTCAAAGAGGTTAGCATGAGCAAGCTATGTTATGAAGCATCGGATCTTCTAGAACCCTCTCCAAAGCCACGCCTCTTCATTAGAATTGCCTCAGTCAAGGCTTAAAAAGAAACAGTTACATCCAACATCTTACAAAATGTTAGTTTTATTGTAAGGATTCATGTATGGACTAGGATGAAAACAGCGCTAATCTGGAATATACATAACCTATCCCTTTGTCTAACCACAGCCAATTACCCCATGTCAAAAATCATTAGGCAAAAAATTATGACAAAACACATGATTACAATTGAGGGCAACAAAAAATGTATCACATGCTATCTGGTTTCTTTCATCAAAGATGTGATAGACGTTAGCATTATCAAGCTATGTTTTGAAGCCTTGAGGCTTCTAGAACCCTCTCCAAGGCCACGCCTCCTCATGAACCTCAGTCATGGCTAGTAGAGACACATTTACAGCCAAAGCCATAAATTAAAGGTTAGGATCGGTTTTAAACCTAGGATTAAAACAGTGCTAATTTGGCTAAGACCTGAACTATCCCTTTGTCCAGACACAAACAATAAGCTCATGTCATTAGTCTTTGGCATAACAATATGAGAAAATATATGGGGTTACAACTGAGGGCATCTAAAATGTGATGTTTTTAGGTTTCTTTTATTAAGCTAAGGTAGATAGTTTCGTAGAGGTTATAGAAAGCAAGCTCTAAAGGCATTAAAGAAAAAAAGATCCCGTCATCCCTTCAGGGCCATTTTCAAAGTCACATCTCCTGATAGTTATAACACAGTAACCAGCAAAACAAATTGACATTATTATAATGTATTTAGGGTAACTTACAGAAATTTGTCGTCTTATTTTTATAAATTGTGGAATTATGGAAAAACAATCACTTGAAAATATATTAAAGGGACTAGTGACTGGCTCCATTATACTCCATATGTATAATTTTGTGTGGTGATATGAAATGATGAATCCATGACTAATCAGTATTTATCCCTTGTTAAATTGATGTAAGAATGATTATTATGCCAGTTGTTAACCATATATTGTAAAGTTGTTATTTGTGAAACATAGGTGTAATATATTTCTGGAAAATTTGTAATTCTAAATTATTACGGATGTCAGAATACACAGCCTGACTGGTGTCTTTGCTGGTATGTGTAAACTCACAGAAATCATTACTTTATTCTTTAAATTAGGACATTCTTAGAAAAAGCTGCATTTAAATCTAAACAGAATGATTAAGTTGGTAACTTCTGAAATAGCTTAACAGAAGATTTTGGGAACTACGCCCCAGTCGGAGTAGCAGAATGGAAGAACAAGACATTGACTTGAGATGCCTTGAGGTGTATGTGTATGTGTGTTGTAGGTCTAGTCAATGAATTGGCAGGAAAAGCAATGGAGGGACATACAGAAGAGATTACCTATGACTGGTTTGTGTAATTTTAGAGTTGTTGCTGTCCCACCCAATAATTTGGAATTCTGAATCGTACATTGTAAAATTGTTCTGGACGTTTGAACATTTACAGGTATTACCTTTTGTCCAACCAATCGCACAAGAATGTCTTAAGAATAATGATCTAGGTTAGTTGACTCTGTTAATGTAACATTACTATTTTGAATTTCGAATGTAAAGCAAGTCGGCCTATGAAGAGTGCTGAAGCTGATTTCTTGCTAGCAAAACTACTAGCTTTTTTCTTTTGCAAATTTTTTTCTTTGAGATTTTGCATACCTGATTCATTGTTTTAATTATCAAAACTGGTACACGGGTCTTTTAACTATTATTCCAAATTCACGGAAATCAAGTTTTAATTATTTTAGAATATTTCTTAAATGGCTATTTTCCTGATGATATATTACATGTTGTGGTAGTAACATTATTTCCATTGTTCGCAGTTCATTTGAGTTTGTTTTTACCTGGCTAATTCCCTTGGTTTCAGGTTGTGTATTAAATATATTCTTTTTCTTAAAATAGTGCTTTGTAAAGCTTCTGACAAACAGCTTAGAAACGATGCTTGGGAGATTATAATTTTTAAATAGTCCACCGATGCTTCCACCACGTTTAGGGAGTAGACTTGGAAGTTATAAAGTAACGAGACCGTCCTGTGGATGAAGAATGTAAATGATGACATCATTGATTGAAATTATAAGACATAGAAGCTAAGACTTGGAGGGTCAGATGATCTGTGGACATCTCAGCTTTGCTGTTCTTTCAACATTCAGAGACAATTTCATTTTAACCGGTGTTTTAAACCTCAGACTAAAATTCCCTGTTCAGTGAATCAAAAAACTGCCCGATCCCCCGCTGAATTACTTTGTTTGCCAACTGACAATATGTCAATGTCACCTTTATTTATATAGCGCTTTAGACAAAATACATTGCATCAAAGCAGCTGAACAAAATTAATTAGTAAAACAGTGTGTCATAATGCTTAATGACATTTAAAGGCAATACACTATTGAATTCGTCGATATCCTCTTTGTTTACATTAAAAGTGTATGTGCGTTCAAATTCAATCAAGTAAACGATATCACGGTAAATGAGGTGACCCCATCCATGCAAGCCAGAGGCGAAAGTGGCAAGGCACCAAAACTCCATCATTGACAAACTGGAGAACAAACATTGGGAGAAACCAGGCTCAGGGGGGGTTCTCCTATAACCAGACTAATCCAGCAGTTCAAGTCCAGGCATCAGCAGAATGGAGAAGAAACATCTGTGTGCTGTGGCCATATCCCGATTATCGTCAGAAGCAAGGTCTTCACAGGGGATTGGTATCCGTAGTGTTCTTGTCCTGGTCTTCACTTTGTTCGAGGGCTCTAGAGGGCTTTTCTAATTACGGACCCACCATCTTGTCCAGACACATAATGACTACGGCTTAATGCAATGTCCTACTGGCCCGGGTATATCCTGGCTAAAGTGGCTCGTTGGAAAGCTAGGCGCAGAATAAAATAATTAAAATGATCCATCTGTAATTGCAATGGTAGGTCAATTTCAACAACAAGTGACGGAATAACAACAAAAAAATCCAGAAAATGACATGTCAAAAATGTTATAAACTGATTTGCATTCTATTGAGGGAAATAAGTATTTGATCCCCTATCATTCAGCGGGATTTCTGGCTACCAAGTGTCTTCTGTACAGAAAACAAGCTGAGATTAGAAGCAGTCTTTTAAAGGTAGTGCTGCTGATCACAAGTTGTTACCTGTATAAAAGACACGTTTCCACCGATGCTACATTAGATGCCAGACTCTTTTCCTTGGCCAAGACCAAAGACCTGTCCAAGGAAGTCAGGGACACAATTTTAGACATACACAACACTACACAACTAAGCAGCTTGGTTAAAGGTAACAGTTGGTGCAATTATCGCAAATGTAAGAAAATCTTGTCAAGGATCTCAAATCAGCTAGGAAATCTCCAAGAAAACAATCAATAACACACTACACCAAGAACTGAAACTCTGCATTGCCCACATGTTTCCTCTGCTCATGAAAGCACATGAAGCAGAGAAGGGCTTAGTGAAAGTTTTATTGTAAGATGAGACCAAAATCAAGCTCTTTGCCATAAACTCAACTCGTCATGTTTTGAGGAAGAAGAATGCTGCATATGACCCCAACAGCACCATCTTAACTGTCAAAAATGGAGCTGGGGACATTTTGCTTTGGGGAGCTTTTCTGCTAAAGGGACAGGACAACTCCTTTCATTAAAGAATGTTGGGAGGGCCATGTACTGTCAAATATTTTGTGAGAACCTCCTTTCTTCAGCCAGGTCATTAAAGATGGGTCGTGGAAGGATTTTCCAGTAAGACAAGAAGTGGCCTAGCTAGTCTCTGGAGCTTGGGAGTGGTCCAGCTAGTCTTAAGAAATTAATCAAATAGACAATCGGGGCAAAACAGTTTATAAATTTTGACATTTCCATCCATCTTTTTTATGCACATTTTGGAATATCGCATAAAAAGCCTGGATGGAAACACCAAGATGCTCAAACATGTATGATAAATACTGAGTATGATAAAGTTTTTTTATCCGGTAAGAAAAAATAGATTGAAACACATTTACTGAAGCGCATCAAAAAAAAGTAATGCAGTGGGGCGGCATTAATGGGATGATTTCATTGCACAACATCTGAAATGTTGTTTTGGTCATACTTCATTTCCTTAGCCAAAGTCTGTCATCAAGTTGATCTGGATTATCACCTCCCAATACTGTCTTGACCGGCTGCATTCTCAAAGAGCAGTCTGCCGCCTACAGCTTAGATCTTTCTTTTGATATTGGGCAAGTTTATTAAGAAGTGATTTCTCTTGGATGAAAATGGTGCACTCGTCTGATAAAAACAGTGCTTCGTTGGCAAATATTCTAAGGGATTTAAGTCTAAGAAACTTAAATTATACATAAATTTTATTTTGCATCTTTGGATGAAAACATGGTTTCAATTTTGTCAGCGAACAAACACACAAAATCAGCAAGGGATAATATACTTGGTTTTTATTTGATTATATATATTTTTCAACATGTTCATTTAGATATGTTTTTTAAAACTAGACTTGGAAATTTCAAAAAAATGTGAGTAAGTATTTTACCAGCAACAAGAGACCATTTCTGCACACCTCTTCCTTTAGAAATAAGAAGTATCATTTTCAGCTATTAGAAGGAAACTCAAGCCACTGTTGGTCCAATGACAAAAACTGCAATTCCATTTGGACCACTAGAAGCGCAAAACCTACTGTCTCTGTTACAGTCATACCCAAAAATATAATTTTTAAAGCAATAGAAGAAAAGATTTATATAAAGATGTTTATATACAGTATAATTTTTAAACCATAAGTTATCTTTTGAATAATACATCTACAATCTATAAAGAACGCGCAGTGTACAATGTAACATTTTTTAATGCGTAGGTCAATTTCATTACAGACAGGAAGGAACTCTTTCAGACACAAAGTATTGGTGGTAAATGTAACGTGACAGACCAGCTTCAGATTTGCTAACCCGATTCCTACACACTGTAATTGTTGGGGTGCAATTAACCCATTCACAATGCAATTTTGTCCACCCTGGCCTTTTTTATCCACATAAAAAACATCCATTCAGGCATGAAATTGATAAGGGTCCCCTTGTGGTCTACTTGTTAGAGAGTTGGACTTGTAACCAGTAGGTTGCCGGTTCAAATCTCAGTTCCAGGCAATGATTGAAGTCTCCTTTAGCAAGACACCTTACCCTTGTTGCATGCAGTGACAGTTGGTCATGGCCAAAGCAAACCACTTTTAAGTCGCTTTGGATAAAAGGGTTTGCCAAATGAAAGAGTGTAAATGTAAATGTAAATATACTACAGTGCAGTACTATTGTACTCAACTATGCAACAACATGCGATGACTAGATACATATTTTTTACATATCCCAAAGAACGTACCATACCGATACCAATGGGCAGACAATCATGCACATCAAGCACACATCGAGGATCCATGACACAATTTACACACTCACAAATCACAGAGATTATAAATTCAAGCAAACACTTACACGAACTGAACACTGATGCAATATTAAAAAATAATTAGATTACATTTTTGCATATACAGATTTAAGAACAGGTATATGAGGTATTTATCACTTGCCCTTGAAAATCTTAAATTATAAAGTTCTTGCACATTATAGTTTCGATGACTACCAACAGTTAGATCTCTATACATTTACCACTGGATACTTTCATTTAACACTAGGCACATATTTACACTGCGCTATATTTATTCGTCAATGTTTCATGTGAATATTTATTAGCCTTTCCCAGTTGAAATGTTCAACTGGGAAAGGCTAAAGTGTTTTTTATTGTCATTGAAGAAAGCAATAATACACATCAATTTTGGCATCGAAGTATTGTATCTCATTGTACCCGAATCAGTCCTCAACCTTCTGTGCAAGTCGACAAAACGTCCAATGGTGCTCCACCGTGTTCTCATTGGCTCGTTCGCTCATGTGATGTACCCTTGTGTTTCGGATTGTAAAACCTTGCTTGGAGATGTACTCTACTAGATGCACCCTCAAGGACACTTCCTGATGGTAGTCACATGGTCCAAACGTAAAGGACACTTGAAAGTCTCTAGTGTCCATCATATGTTTATTCCATCTGGTGAAGTTGTTAGAGATTCCTTCAAGCAACGCATGAACTTTTGTGATGATTGTAAGCTGGGTGATAATGACAGCCACAGGGTTCGAATACTTGGAGAGTTTCCGGGTACTCGAAAGTTCTACAACTTGCTCAAACGTGTCCAGGGGGTAAAGCGGCTTGGTGTCGCTTAAACACTGAATCAACGGCTCTATCTGGTAGAAGTCTGCCTCCTTTCTTAAAAGTTCGGTTTCTTTGAAGTCACAAGGTAGAGTCAGTTTTGAAGTTCGTAAGAAGTTCAATATGTAACGGAATAAAGGGCCATCCCGATCGATGAAGTAGTTCCCCTGAGCATCTCGCGTGGTGGGGAAATCGCCACGGAACATGGCACCCAACATGGAGTCTGGATAGCGCTGGAGAGTGGTCAGCGATGTTGTGTACAAGTGGCCACCAACATTTAGGGTAACAGTATCCGTCATCTACAACAAAGAATATCAGAAATGATGGATGTTGCAGTGTGTTCAGGTGGACAAAAAGGGGACCAGCATTGAATGAGATTTGTTGAGCTGAGCTGACCACAATGAACAATGGTTACTATGGAAACAATGGTATGACAAATAGAGCCTCAGGGATTATGTATTGTTAAAATATCACATTAAGTTTTAATAACACATGTTATATGTCAGTTAGACCAGTGGTTCTCATCGGGTGTTATCTGAGATAGTTTACATTATTATTACATTACCAATATTATTTAAATGTATGCAGTTACTGCATATATTATTGCAGATATTTTTATCCAAAGCAACTTACGGTGTTCTGTGAATTGAACCCACAGTCTTTGAGTCGCAGGCACTGTGCCCAGCGTCTTTAGTTGTTTTTAAGTAATTAATATAAACCAAACAATGAAATAAAGGGATGTTACTTTTAAACAAAACACTGAATTAAACAAATGTATTGAAGGTTGCGATCATAATTTTTGAATAAATATAAAAAGATATGTTTTTTAATGAAACATACAAAATGTTATGAAAAGTCCACGTGAATATAAAATTAACCAACCATGTGTGTCCAGTCACCATTCTCCATAAGGCCAGTTGATTTTGTATCTCGTGAGTGTAAGATACTCGACAGCCTTTTCAAATAGAAGCTTCGCCTTTAATAACAAAAGAAACATAATATTGTATACATATATCAATGTTGTAAATTATAAAAGTATCACAACGTGAGTTGATACAAAAAACTTTACATTTATCTGAGTATTTTTTTAAGCGAGCTTTGAGTGGCAAGATGACCCCGACAAAGGCAGCAAAAAACTCAAAATCTCTTACCTTACTCTTATCTCTTACTTTTTCGGACTTTTCCTGGAAAACAAGGATTTTTCACACTCTGCTGTTCTGGCTTTCACAGAAACCTGGCTGAGTGAGGCCTTTAGGGACAGCATGCTTCAGCTGACAAGCTTTAAGTTGTTTAGAGCGGACGCAAAAGCAACGGTGAATTCGGGATGCAACGGTACATGCCTTACATCAACTAAAATTGGTCTACAGATGTAACGGGTTTAAAGAATTTATGCTGTTTCGATCTCGAATTACTCTTTATTACCTTTAACGCCGGTTTCACTATGCATTGCAAGCCCATGTTAACGAATGAGAGCGTTCACACTGGCCAGAGTGGCGGCGGAACATCACGTCTCAGAAGAGTCAGTTCAGAGTTCCTTTCAGCCCCAACCATCATAAACCCAAGGTCTGCCTCTCATCCTTTTTCGTATTCTACCTAAAAACATATGCAGGGTGATTGCCTTCCGTTTATCATCACCAGATGCAAAATAAAGTCAACAAAACGCATAAGAAACCAGTTTAAATAAAATGTTTTTAATCATTTCTGGGGACTTAAATAAAGCTTATCTCTCCAATGAACTAACAACATACAAGCAATATTTTAGATGTACCACCAGAGAAAGAAATATACTGGATCACTGTTAAACAACTTTTAAGGATGCATTTCTCAGATCTCAGTTTTCTTGTCCCCCCCACAAGCATCCAGGCCATCTCTCAACAGAACCATTAACTGGTGTTATTGCACAATTTTCACAATAAAGCTCTTTCTGATTCGGACTTTACGCAGTGCTGCGCTGATTGATCAGATTATGACAAGATCAAACAGGGTCGTACACCAATCGGGCTCTGGTAACCCACTCTCCCCCATTCTTGTACTCCACATAAGTGAAGAGGACTTGCTCTTGTTCTTAAGGTAGAAGGTAAGAAGAAAAGCATCAGGACCAGACAGTGTCAAACCAGCCTGTTTGAAAGTCTTCGCTGATGAACATTTACATTTACATATAGTAGACGCTTTTATCTAAAGCTTATTTATATAAAGAATTGAGGAGACAATGAAGCGGTAAATAACAGAGGAAACAATGGTCGAATAAGTGCTACAACAAGGTAACTAAGTTACACAAAGCAAGATAAATATTTAAGGAAGGGGGGAAAGTTAATTTATTTTTATTTTTAAAATAGAGGTTAATATAAAGACTCAGTCTACCAAACGTGATGTAAGTGGGAGATCGTTCCACCATAGAGGAACCGCTGGAGAGAAGGTCTTTAGCAGAGAGAAGAGATCCGCAGGGTGTATACCTGTGAATTAGCAAATAAAAGTAGGGCGGTGGTGAACCTGTGATGGTCCTTTAGGCTATAATTCAATGTGAGCTGATATGGGGAGCGAATGTAGTTTGATGAAGAGAGGTGTCACATGCGTTCTCTTTGGTTCCTTGAAAACCACTCTTGCCGTCGCATTCTGTATCAACTGGCCCCCATTTTCTCATAAATATTCAATAGATCTCTTTTGTTGTGTCCTTTCTTGCATCAATTGCTCCACCATCACCTCTGTTACAAAGAACCCAACGTTATTAGGACTAAATGACTACAGACCCCCAGCACTCACATCTGTTATCATGAAGTCATTCCAAAAACTGGTCTGGCTAATCTGATGGACCTCACTGGACCCTTCCTAGACCCCGGTAGTTTTGTCAATGGATCACAAGCTTTCTTAGAGAAAGGCAGCAGCTTGTGAGACTGAAGAAATTAATACCAAACAGCCACTTCACAAACACTGGTGCTCCTAAAATGTTTATTATTAATGTTGCAGATATTTCACTTCACGTTCAAAATATACAAAAACAGATTTTGTAATTGTATAATGTTAATTATATCATTAAAAGTGGGAAGAAAAATTGGAATTTGAATAAATAAAATTGTAGAAATATAATATAACATATTTTTCAAAAGACAGTTAATTCTGTAATTGTATTTTGTTTTTCAATTACACCCATTCTCAAAAAATAACGACTGGGTAATTTGTAATCTGAAAACACGATGAGTTTTTTGGCCACATGCATTAAGCAGAGACGCATAAATGGAATTGGATAACTTTAAATCAAAAAAGACTGTAATATTGCATCCTAGAAGGTTTTTGATGGTATTCGAATAAGGATGTTATACAATCTTCCGAACAGCAGGAGGTGCTACCTCCAAAAACGAGGGTACTAAGAATGAACTCTTGGCGACTGTACATATAGCAAACTCAGGCTCCTAGTATACAGTTACAATACTTTTCATATATCCATTATTAAAAAGGCACAACAGAGTAGGCATGGTATACCAGTACTGAACAAAATATCGGCATTTATTATTTTTCAAATGGTACAATTTCAAAAGTTTGCTCAGTTCAATATTTTATTAACGTGACATCATCAAGTGCCACAACAGAGAAACGAAATAGATAAAAAAGATAAAGCGCACCATACACATCTGAAATTAATAAATTAAGAGATAGGTTGATTTGAAATGTCGAAATATGGTTTGCCTAAAAATGTGGTTCGTTCAAAGAGTTAAGAGAACAACAACCGAGTTTCAACTGATTCATTTTAGACTTTCATTTAAAAGATATGAGTAGTTTTTTTAAAAAATAATATTAATTAGTAAAACTCTGAAAATGTGAACCCATTTTCTTTGGTTCCAAAAATAATTTTTTTTATCTGTACCCTTTCTTTGTTGTTGCATTGACATTAATTGAATCTCTTTAGGTTTTTTCTTCCAAAATGAATTGATTTTCTATATTCTATGTAGTTTATTTATTTCTTTAGACATTTGTTCAAGAAGAATTTTTATTTACCTATTAGCCTGGGAACTTTTCACCTATGATATTGATTTATTATAGATACTGTGGTATTATATCGTAGTACCGTCCAGAAGTCAAAATTGTGTAATTGGCCATCCTTACAACAGAGATTGTACTTCCTTAACCAGCTGAGCAAGTTCAATCTGCCATAGGTGCTGCTTAAGTAATTTTACTCGGCCATCATCGAGTCCGTTTCGTGCACATCCATCACTGTCTGGTTTGTTTCAGCTACAAAATCAGCAAGAGGAAAGGTCTGATCTTCCTGAATTTTTAGGGAAGGAATCGGCAGGACCCAGCTTTACTCGCAAAAAAGATCCTTGAAAGTTGACTACTGATTACTACCACGAAATTTCTTGATGTCCTCGAGGGTACCATGTTGTATGGTCCTAGTGGGAAAGAGAGGTTTTGATTGATTTTTGGGTTGGCAGAGATGACAAGAATATAAGTTTTCGCAAGGTACAGTTGTAGATGGTGGTCCTTAATCCAGACAACGATGTTACTTAGGCATGCTGAGACATATGCGAAACCTTCTGGCCTTCAGTGTGAATGCTAAGTGCCGCTGCGTGTCATCCGCATAGTAGTGATAGAAAAGCCAAACTTCCGAATGATGGATTCCAGCGATGTCATGTAGATTAAGAAGAGTAGCGGTCTAAGCACTGAGCCCTGAGGTACACCGGAGTTGAGATCATTCAATTTCTGCAGTGAAGGACAGGAGAGATACCGGCCTGTAGTTCTCCAGGAGTGCAGAATTGCACTCTCATGTAGAGTGGGGATAGGATCCAGCGTGCAGGTCGTCAGATGACTAAGATGGTCTATGTGCAATAAGTTTCTATTTTTTAACATTCCTTCTTTTCATACCACTCTATCATCTTTATCACAACTTAGATACAATCTTTTTATTCCACAAATTCTTGTTTCACTTGGTTTATTTTTTATCTTGTTTTTAAGATAAGATTGTTTGTTACCACAACAAATTCATGTCATATATACATAAGTATATAAAATATAAAATAAAGATTTGACAGATTATTTTCACATTGTCAACTAATTGTCAGTGTTTAGAGTACAAGAGACAGCAAAACATATTGGACGAACTTTCAAACATAAACAAGGACTTTACAAACTCTGCTGCTCTGTGTTTCACCGAAACCTGGCTGATTGACGCCATTCCTGACAGTGTGTTACATTTACCGGACTTTCAACTGTTCAGAGCGGATAGCTTCATGAAGTTAACGGGGAAAACATGCGGTTGTGGGACATGCTTTTACATCAATAGAACAAGTGGTCAACAGGTGGTGTACAGATGTAACTGTGTAAAAGAAGATGTGCTGTCCGGATGTGGAACTGCTTTTCATTAACTGCAAGCCGTTTTACTTTCATCGTTCATACTCGTGAGTGTTTACGTTCCACCACAAGCACACGTGACTAATGCACTACAACTGCAGGGTGATCTTATCACAGACACAGAACAACAACACCCAGATTCTGTTTATGTTATTCTCGGAAACTTTAATCAGGCAAAACTCAAACGGGAGATGCCTAAATTCAAACAACACGTCACATGCCCCACCAGAAAATAGTATTTTGGACCATTGCTACACCACAATGAAAAATGCTTATTGCTCTGTCACCTGTGCAGCTATTGGACATTCTGATCACTGCCTGGTTCATCTTCTACTAATTTAAAAACAAAAATTAAAACTGCTAAGCCAGAAATAAGGACTTTAAGGAGATGGACCAACAGCACAAAGCAGGTCTTAAAAGCCTGTTTTGAATGCACTGACTGGAGTGTTTTCGAAGCTGCTGCCAACAGTCTGGACAAGCTCACAGAGACTGTTACATCATACTTCAGTTTCTGTGAGGATTTATACACCCCTTCCAGGACGTATTTATAATTGAACAATTGAACAATTGTAGATTTGATGCCCAAGATCTTACACTTCACACTCTCAATGAACATCTCTCTACACAGCCATCAACACCTCCAGCCATCCCCCTCTACCCCTGCCCTGCCCTGCATTTCAGATCAGTGAAGATAATGTGCCCCAGATCTCTAAAAAACAAAAGAGAAGGAAAGCACCATGCCTAGACGGAGTTTCACCAGCCTGTATGAAAACCTACGCTGCCTAGCTGGCTCCTGTTTTCTCACTGATCTTCAACAGATCACTGGAGCTGTGCAAAGTCCCTTCATCCTTTAAATGCTCCACCGTCATCCCAATCCCAAAGAAACCAAACATCGCAAGGCTCAAACATCTGGAGCCATGAAGTCATTTGAAAGACTGGTGTTGGCCTATTTGAAGGACATCACTGACCACTTGCTTGACCCCCTGCAGTTTGCATACAGAGAGACAGGGTCTGTGAATGATGCAGTAAACATGGGACTGCATTTTACCCTACAAAAGCTGGACAAACCAGGGACTTATGCAAGGATTCTGTTCCTGGACTTCAGCTCTGCCTTCAATACGATCATACTATCACTGCTCTAGACCAAACTGACCCAGCTCTCTGTCGCTAGCTCTGTCTGCCAATGGATCACTTGCTTCCTTACTGACCGACAACAGCTAATCAGAATGGGCAAAATCATGTCGGATAGCCACACCATCATCACTGGTGCCCCAGAAGGATGGGTTCTCTCCCCAATGCTCTTCTCCTTGTACACCAACGACTGCACCTCTAAAGACCCCTTCATCAAGCTCCTGAAGTTTGGGGACAACATTACTTTTATCGGCGTTATCCAGAACGGTGACGAGTCTAGATACAGACACTCTAAGGTTCAGGTACAGCAACACTTTCATCACGGCCTGGTCAAGCTCAGCCTCCAAAACTGACCTCAAAAGACTTCAGGGAATAGTCCGAACTACTGAGTGAATCACTTGCACAACTCCTCCCACACTTCTAGAACTGTACTCACCCAGAAGGAGTAACAGGGCTTAATGGACGCCTCACACCCAGCACAATCTCTGTTTGAACTGTTACAGTCTGGACGGCACTACAGAGCACCTAGCACAAAAAAATCCAGACATAGGAAAAGCTTCTTTCCTCAAACCATCCTATAGCAATACGGTTGTGGGCAATACTCTACCTCAGACATTTGACATATAGAACCATACAACTTGTATGTTTATAAAACATCTGTACATATTCTGTCCCATACAGATCTCTTCTTTAACATTGCATTTCCTCCATTGTGTGTTTTTTACTTTACGTTTCTTATGTACCTATGTCTTGTCACCATTACATTGTGAACTGGAAGCTTCTGTTACCAATATAAATTCATTGTGTGTATACCTCAAATAAAAGCTCATTCTGATTCTGAGGAAATGAATTAAGTTTATAACAAAGTAAGCGTTACATTTAGTGGAGTCAGAGTCATAAAGGTCCTACATTTATTTATTTGAAAGTAAAACACCTTGCTGGATATTATTCTTTACATTTACATATGTAAATGTAAATGTAAATATTATTCTTAATAAATAAACCAATATTTGCGCAGAGTTGAACGGTATACTGACACGTCCAAAATAAATGAAAAGCGGTTCCAGTATGCAATTGAAAAAAATGAATATTCGTCTCAATATTACCCTTATACTCACTAATTTAACCGTGTTAAATGTGTTAATTAGTTTAAGATGCTTCTTTTACTTTATTAGTAAGCAAAAACCTTTGCTGTAATGACCAACATTTTTCCAATTCCAATTTATATTTAAATTATTCCAGTAAGAAATGATCGGTGAGAAAGAAGAACCTTTCTCTTATTTTGTAATCTTTTTTTGCCGAAAAACATATTTTTCCCATTGCAACAAGAGTTGACTCTTATGACTCAGAAAAAGAAGCATTTTTAACTGGTGAGATATTGCCATTTTTTTGAAGATCATAATAATTCCTGAAGTTATTGCTCCCCTAACAATGGCGTAATCCTGCGGACTAACCGATGTTTTATATTCTGTAATAAATTCTATGCGAGTCATTAATAAACCTGTGTTGATAAATAACCGACTCACCAAAATCAAACCTTTAACTAAGAAATAAATATGCATTGTAATGTAAAATATTTTGATTATTCACAGTAAACAATCTTTGGGGGGTAAAGTTGTGTTTATACATTAAAGCCCATGACAATAGAACATGTTGATGGGCATTTAAAAGATTAACCGGACTTCACAAATGAAAATATGTGTGTACCAGAATGAATTTAGATTGATTAAATACTGATTAAGCCAAATAAACGTAAAGGCACAATTTAAAGAATTGAAATGTAAATATTTTTCTTAGTAATGTTAAAAAAGCTTAAAATTTTTTAAGTAATTTAAATGAATGGTAAATCTCTTTAATTTGTTTTGTGATGATTGGATTCAAATATATATCACATCTGTTTATAACCTTATATTCATGCCAAATATATAACAGTGTCTTTTAAAGCTGACCACACATCAGTTTTTAAAGGCAGCAATTCACATGTCTCTACATTGAGATTAAGAAGCCTTGGGAACTGCAGATCTGCTGTCTGTCCAAGGACACGCCCACTTTTGACTCCCCAGCATCCCATCCCATAAAGAAACAAAGAAGACAGGATCATAACATCCCATAGGATCATATCTCCACGAGAAGGAAGGTTTACCTCGTCTGAGAATCCTCTGAATTTGATCAGATCCTATGCATCAGGATCATGGAGGACAGCAGATGTGCACCAGGGTTCCTTGATCTGATCCTTCTGCTTTATCTTCTAAAGACACAAGACATAAAGCTGAAAATCCCATAAGAAAGTGATTCCATATGAGCACAGAGGGGAAGACACGTGAGATGAACACAGTGCAGGACGGATGACACACGACACTGTGGAGTGACCGGAAATGACACGCCCACCACAAAACCCCGCCCACATTGATGCTCTTTCAAGGGCTTGGATTTCTATTGGTCCCTTTTTTAATATTACACATTTCCATTTGGGAACATTGCATAACATTGTGCAAACACTTCTGGAATAGCACATGTGCATTCAGGGTTCTGTTGTGATCTGTTGGTTAAAAGTTGGACTTGTAAGCAGAAGGTTGTGGGTTCGAGGCCCATTTTCGGCAGACGATGACTGAAGTGTCCTTGAGTAAGATCTTCCCCTGTATGCTCTTGGGTGATGATGGGTCACTGTGTTATACTGTAAGTCACTTAGTATAAATTAATCTGCAAGACGTCTGGAAAACATCTGCTGTGACCTGCTTGACATCTTCACACATTAGCTTCTCCATGAACATCTTGCAGACATCTTCCAAAGATCTATGTGATTTCAGATGGTCATACGAGGTCTGATGCAGGTGAAAATGCATGCATGAATAGTTTGTTGGCCAGTAAACCGGGACACAAACGATACACAAACAGTTTTGTTCATGATAATGACATTTCAGAAAAACAAGTGAGTCGTGCAACGCTTGTGATAAAAGTTTATTTTCTGATTCTAGAATTTATAGCATAACAATAAAGATGGTTCATACTTTTCGTAATTATATCTGCCATAACCTTTTTATTCAAACTGTTTTAAATTAGTGTGACGCCACGAATGCAGGAAACGGAAAATACCCATGTAACAGAAAATCATGTACAAGATATAAGAGCAATTCCTTCTCACCGATCATTGACGTAACGGAACAGCTGATGCTGTATTTATTATTAAACATCGTCCTTATAGATTGATAACGTGTTAAACATTCAGCGTCTTTTTGACGGTGAAGATAATGTCCTTGATTTGTGGTATGCTGTTGTCTTCTAAGATCTTAGCGTACGGCATTGGAATGTCTACGCCTGTGACTCGGACAGCGGGGGCGTCGAGGTAATTGAAAGCAGGACCTTGAAATGAAAAATAAACAATCGTTTATATCTGCACTAGATAGAATTGTTTAGAGCTCATGTTAAAACCACAGGTGCTTGTTTTACCCTCCATGAGCCGGGCGAGAATCTCCGCTCCCACTCCGAACTGAGGCCAGCCACCCTCTACAGTGATGAGATGATTGGTTTTTATGACGCTCGTCTCGATGGTTTCAATGTCCAGTGGTCGGATGGAGCGCATGTTGATAACCTACAGATTTAAAACATTTATTTTGTTGCTTGATGTTTTTATTTGGGTTTAATTGTAAAATTATTAATTCGTGAATCGATGGCAAGGCATTTGTACCTCACACTCAATGCCCTCCTTGGCCAAAATTGCAGCAGCGTCCAGACACAGCCCGACCATTCGTGAATGAGACACAAGCGTGACATGGTTACCTGTATCAAAACATCTCTATTAACAACAACAGTGATCAACAAATCCCAACAAAACGGAACTAACCAAGAAATAGATTTGCATTTAAAGACTCACAGACATTCATTTTTACTAAATAATATTAAATTTGTTCTTTCTCCCCGACCCACCTTGTCTTTCAACCTTTGCCTTTCCAATAGGTATGACAAAGTCTTTCGACTGTGTCTCCTCTGACATCTCAAACGGAACTCCATACATCAGCTCATTCTCCAAAAACACAACTGCAAAACACACAACATGTGAGTCAGAGTTTGAAGAGTCAACATTAAAAATCGCATTGGGTATAAAGCTCACCAGGGTTGTCATCTCTGATGGCAGATTTGAGAAGCCCCTTGGCGTCTTCAGCGCTCCAGGGACTGACCACCTTCAGCCCGGGACAGTGTCCGTACCAGGCGGCGAAGCACTGAGAGTGCTGGGCGGCCACGCCGGCGGACGCTCCGTTGGGTCCGCGGAACACGATGGGAACCGCTTGGAACCCGGCAGACATGTAGTAGGTCTTTGCAGCAGAGTTGATGACCTGATCAATGGCTTGCATGGAGAAGTTGAAAGTCATGAATTCACAGATGGGCCTCAATCCCGCCTGAAAGAGGAAGTGAATGTTTACAATTTTTCAATTTGATGGGAATCCTTTACAACAACTTTAGCGTAAACCCACCATGGCGGCACCAACTGCGATACCGGCAAAGCCCATCTGAGAAGATCAGAAAATTAACTTTATATCAGTTTATTTCTCAACAACAAACAGAGAATCTAAAATGTGCACACAACACAATGTATTACCTCTGTGATTGGTGTGTCAATGATGCGCTTGTCTCCATACTTTTTCCAAAGGCCTCTACTAATCTGTAACCCAGGCAAACTTCGTTCATCACCTATGACCCAAACAATCGCCAAAACACAACAACATTGGAACATTTCTGAAACTTACTTTGTATGCACCGTCATACTGTGCAACTTCCTCTCCGAGCAGGAAAACCCGTTCATCCCTCTCCAGCTCCTCATCCAAGGCCTGGTTGAGTGCATCTCTGACTGTTACCTGCGATTATTAACAAATTTAGATTGATATGGGATTTCAAAGAAACATTTCCAAAACAAACGTTTAAAATACCATGGTTTTACTATAGTAGATCAGTAAAAACAAGTTGCTATTGAACATAACTTGAAACCGTTTAACCACAGTCGACATCCAAAATGATAAATGGCATCCAGAATAAAAGTTATGTGGATTGTGCTTAATGTCTTTTACATTATTTAGAATGATTTTATGTGGAAATCAATAAGCGAGCAATTCAGTAAAAATATTGATGTTATAGTACAGATGTTAAAATTTGGTTGTTCAAATACCCATGTGAGTTTTCTCTTAAAATTTTTAGAGGATGATTTTTTTTAGTGCATGTATTTTCAAATGCATAAACTGATATTTTTCAGATGTTTAAACACAATCAACACAGGTTTGGTTTAATATAAACACTTGCATCAGTTTACTGACAAGAACTACATTCTAAGAGCGTTTTTATATCACATCCATAATGCTGAAATTACTCAAAATAAAAAAAGGAATTTTGATGGGTTTTCATATTAAGGGTCACCAATTTAATAAAAGAAATATTCAAACAATATCAATGAATCATTTTAATGCTATAAATGGAAAATACATATATATATATATGTAAGCATGTTTGTGTTTATAAATGAGAAGTTTATATGTACAGTACACAGACATGAAGTTTGTAAACACAAACTTTGTTGTGAAAGACCTGAAATAAGTTAAAAATGTCATGTACAGCAGCATGTATTGTTATTCTACATAAATCAAAAGATAAAAATAATAAAACATGTATTCACCATGATAGTATGTTATAAGTGCAGTTTTAATGACATTCATGTGATGTTTTACACACACACACACACACACACACACACACACACACACACACACACACACACACACACACACACACGCACGCACGCACGCACGCACGCACGCAGGCACGTTTTAAATTATAAACAGTGTTTATGTTATATCTTATATACAGTGTTTATATTACATATTTATGTTATATATTATATACAGTGTTTATATTATATGTGTATGTTATATATTATATAAAGTGTTTATATTATATATTTATGTTATATATTATATAGTGTTTGTTTTGTATATTATATATAGTGTTTATGTTATATATTATATACAGTGTTTATGTTATATATTATATACAGTGTTTAGGTTATATATTATATACAGTGTTTATATTACACACAGTGTTTATGTTATATATTATATACAGTGTTTATATTACATATTAATATTACATACAGTGTTTATATTATATACTGTGTTTATATATTATATACAGTGTTTATATTATATACAGTGTTTATATATTATATACAGTGTTTATGTTATATATTATATATAGTGTTTATATATTATATACAGTGTTTATATTATATGTGTATGTTATATATTATAAAAAGTGTTTATATTATATATTTATGTTATATATTATATAGTGTTTATGTTATATATTATATACAGTGTTTATGTTATATATTATATACAGTGTTTATGTTATATATTATATACAGTGTTTATGTTATATATTATATACAGTGTTTATATTATATATAGTGTGTTTATATTATATACAGTGTTTATATTATATATAGTGTTTATATTATATATAGTGTTTATATTATATATAGTGTTATATATTATATACAGTGTCTATAGTATATATATAGTGTTTATATTATCTATAGTGTTATATATTATATACAGTGTTATATATTATATACAGTGTTTATATTATATATAGTGTCTATATTATATATATAGTGTTTATATTATCTGTAGTGTTATATATTATATACAGTGTTTATATTATATATAGTGTCTATATTATATATATAGTGTTTATATCATATATAGTGTTATATATCATATACAGTGTTTATATTATATACAGTGTTATATATCATATACAGTGTTTATATTATATACAGTGTTATATATCATATATAGTGTTTATATATTATATATAGTGTTTATATATTATATACAGTGTTATATATTATATATAGTGTTTATATATTATATACAGTGTTATATATAGTGTTATATATAGTGTTATATATTATATATAGTGTTATATATTATATATAGTGTTATATATAGTGTTATATATAGTGTTATATATTATATATAGTGTTATATATTATATATAGTGTTATATATTATATATAGTGTTATATATTATATATAGTGTTATATATAGTGTTTATATATTATATATAGTGTTTATATATTATATACAGTGTTATATATAGTGTTTATATATTATATACAGTGTTATATATAGTGTTATATATTATATATAGTGTTATATATTATATATAGTGTTATATATAGTGTTTATATATTATATATAGTGTTTATATATTATATACAGTGTTATATATAGTGTTTATATATTATATACAGTGTTATATATAGTGTTATATATTATATATAGTGTTATATATTATATACAGTGTTATATATAGTGTTTATATATTATATACAGTGTTATATATAGTGTTATATATTATATATAGTGTTTATATATTATATACAGTGTTATATATAGTGTTATATATTATATATAGTGTTTATATTGACTGCATGCTCTGCTGAAGGTGAATCTGCATCACTGACCTGCACAGCCGCAGGCGGCGTCCTGTGAAACTCCCTCCTCAAAAGCACCGAAGCGGCCTTCTGACAGTGAGACAAACATGAATATTCTGTTAAACACCGCCACAGTTACATTTGACTCAACAGTTCCGTTAGTAAATACCTTTCCTGAGCGCAAGAAACACCTCAGCGACGCCATGTTTCACTGTCCTCTGTGCGGGGGGCGGGACTGGACTGTCAGCGGGTTCAGCCAATCAGAGAGCGCGTCGCGCGGGCTAAACAGGAAACCCAGCGGCCGCAGCCAATCAGTGCAGGAGAATCGTGACCCAGCCGGAAGTTGAATTCAGACTGTCGTTGGTCGTCCAAGGGCAAGGCAGAAATCTTTATATAGAAAAATCAATGATTTCGATCTCGATGAACATCATTTATTCACTTTTTATTAAATACAAACAGATTACTGTTATATATAATATGAAATAAAAAGTATTTATAATTATTAACATTTACATATACATAATTATGGTACACTTTATATCATTAAAGTATATATTTTATTAACTAAAATTTGTATTAAAGTCATTGTGTGCAAAAAAATAAAACAACACACATAAAAAGATAAACACACATTTTATGTACACACACACACACACACAAAAAAGATTTATATATATATATATATATATATATATGTTATATATTATATAAAGTATTTCTATAGTGTTTTCATTTAGTGTTTTATAGTGTTTTCATTATATATTACATACAGTGTTTATGTTATATATTATATACAGTGTTTTTATTTTATATATATATATATATATATATATAGTGTTTATGTTATATATTTTATACAGTGTTTGTTATATATTGTATACAGTGTTTTTATTTTATATATATATATATATATATATATATAAATGTATAAAACAGTTATTTAAAAAACATTAAACTACATAATTGAATAACTCAAACAAGATCATTTATTTGACTTTTGTCTTTACTTCAATGTGCACAACTAAAACACAACAATATATATTTTTAAAACATGGCCAATATAAGTTTTAGAACATAAACATATTTTTAAGCTTCGAGGATGTTCAGTGCTTTTTACAACAGTTGTGGCAAAAGTACAGAGGGAAAATAGATGTGGCAAATTTCTTTCTTTTGTTAAGATTCTCGAGAACTGACATTGTGCCCTACTGACATAAACTCTGTAAACTTTATTCTTTTCAGAACCACTGCTAAATATTCAACGGTAAAGTGCTGCAGTGAAAATGAAATCATTGTTTAACTTCTCCCCACAATAATAACAAAGAAAATATTATGGAGTCTGTATACAAATAGTTTCAGAAGAGCAAAACATGACGTTAAAGGTGAACTATTGTGCATGACTGTACATTGTTCAAGGTTCCGGATCTGGTTATCATCAACTCGAGAAGTTACTTTTTTAACAAGTGAAGAAATCACTTCCATTTACGAGCCCACGTACCACTTTAAAATGGTAAAGTCCAATAGGAATGGATGGCATATATGACATCACAATTGCCATTATACAATTAAATGTTAAATCGGTTCCTGTACTATCTCATGACGCACGTCAAGGGGTAAAAATAAATGTTTCCTCTTAAGGTAATTATTTGTGCGACGTATTGATTGTGATCTTACAAAACAAGAAAACTTTGTTCAATGGAGAAAAAACGAGAAATGTCGAACAAAAGAGAACAAAAAACGCTCTCAAGCTTTTTCAGGCACAATGGCAAATGTGGCAAATGCTTTAAATCAGCACCCCAAACACTCCATAATGAAGCACAAATAGATAATCACAAAAGAAGAAGATTGCAAGTCATGGACTTATAATGTCAAATTCACATCTGGAAAGCATTAAAAATATAACTGTGTTATTTACAAATAAAATCCAGTTTTATATGTAGTAAATGTTGGGCCATTGTTTTCCTCCAGCGTGTGGGGGTAAAGAAATAAAGGATTTTTTTTTCTCCAAATGAGAGCCCAATTTTCACACAAGCAGAGCAGCATAAAGAAAAACCGGCTGACTATAATGTCTGAATTATTATGGAAATATGAACAAAGCAAACAAACGTCATAGAACATATTTAAACATATAAACACAGCGTAAAGCTGCGAAAGAGTTCCGGGTGGACGATGTCGAAATTTCGCTCTGGACTTTTTCTTTACAAGCGTGCACCGCTGCGAACGATGGTTTTTGATTTTTTCAGTTTGCCTTTGTTGAAGGACTGGATAGAGCTGAGGAGAGCCCCGCGGCCCACGCCGTTGGCACTGGGGGATGTAAGGGATGGCGGGCTGGGATCGGTCCCTGGAGGAGGAGGGGGAGGTGGTGGTGGAGGAGGAGCAGCAGGGGTTGGAAGAGGAGGTGCTGGAGGCGCTCCTGTGTCAAGTAAAGGTAACTATTAATACGAGTTATAATTAGTAATATAAACATCAACATTGATGGCATTTCGAAAAACTTATTCGTGACACTGAATATGGAAGAAATGCTTGTTATATTGTGAATATCTTAAAATATAAATATTGTTGTTTATCTTAAATAACATGCAAGAAACAATATTAAGAAAGAAGGGATGTTCCGATCAATCGGTCTGGGATTTGTATCGGCCGATGATTGCATTATATAACTCGATTTTAATTGATGTTGACGTCAAGGCGTGAGAACGTACATGAAGAGTGGGGATTTAAATGTTTTAGCAATGTCATCGCCATTGTGGAATTACACTTCAGTATACATTTACAACAATATAACAAAGACAACATCTATAGTATTACTTAAAGTTAATCTTGAGAGAGATAATATATTAGTTATGTTAACTTGAAACATCAGAATCGGCACCGAGTTTGGATGCTAGCCGTGACGTAAAAAACGGTACTCTGTATCGGCGGCAAAACTCCTGATAGGAACATCCCTTTAAGAAAACATGTGACATGTGATTTGTGAAAGACATGTGATTTCATGTTTACCTCTGATTGGACACAAGCATTCGCTGACCAATCAGCTTAAGAAAAATGAGTGACAAACTCAAGCCTTCTTACCAATCAACCTAACGGAACTTTCGTCTAGAACTACGAAATGCACTTTTTCCCTCGAGCAACGTATTTTCAGATATAATAATGACATATCATATACTTACAAACATAAATACATGAAGAAAAAAAATCACATCACAATCCACAACACCCCGAAGTGTCGCCCCAAAAAATACCAGTGTGTTACCATAGACAGTTGCAGATTGTGAAGTTTAAAGTTGCATGACCCTTCTCGGTAGACTCGAAACTCATTTGCATGCATTTGCATACAGCGATATTTAAGATCGACAAGTTTTGATGTGCGGAATGGAAGGATGCCACTGAGAAAGGGTGAATTGCAACTTTATGGTGGAAATAGATTATTATAATTGAATTACTTTACCCCACACACGTTCAAAATGGTGCATGCTCTATTTTTGAAGACAGCCATAATAGAGAGAGAAAGAGACAGAGAGAGGCAGACACAAGTTACTGATCATTCTGGAATGAGACGACACATCGTATTGATGATTGTGATCTGGTAAGATGAACGCAGATTGCAACAAGTTTGATGATAAATCTTGACATCAGATTAAGAGATTAGAGATGATCAAACAGGTCAGGAAGGTTCGATATTAGAATGGCAGGATGGTGAGTTACAATCAAACCATTTTACCACATCACACGACAAATATAAAATACAGACCTGCATGTAATGTAAGAAACAGATTTTTATTAACAAACCCAACGTTTAAATCAAGACAAACTCATTTGATTGATGGATGGAGATATAAATAAGATACCTGATCCAGGAGGTGGGGTGGGTGAGGAGGGACAGGTGGGAGGTGAACTCGCTCCGGAACCTGCTGAAGGACAAAATAACAGTTTACAAGGAACGCACATGATGCCGCTACACACGTCTCTTTTGAATGGTTTTATAATGGCAATGATTGTTTGGCATTTTGCTTATGCGCGCCAGAGCATCCTAGCTCATGCGCTTTTTCCATTGCCCAATCGAATGAACAGAGGGGCTTATACTGTTGTGTCGGAAGGTTACAGTTGTGTTGAAATGTAATAATGAAGGTGAAGCTTGCAGGGCCCTCAAGGGTTAATCAAGCAAGGTCAGAGCAAGAACACTCTGCTTGAATTATTAATGTTTCTATAAGACGCTCGCGACTGAGAAGACAGTGTGTTGAGGTGTTGCCTTGCTACATTAAAAAAATCCAGCCATTTGCTATATTAAAAAAAGTCTCATGGAAATGATCTGGCAACAAATCCAGAAAATATCATACGTTATGTTGCTACAAAAAGAAAATAGTATATTATATAATAATATTAAGCCTCGTGCTTTGAAACGTTAAAAACGCGTCTGGTGTGATCACCGCTTAGAATAAGAAACAACATCAACATTTGTTAAGGCAACGATCAACGCTTCTGCCGAAACCATCAGAAGTTCGACACAATAAATAAAAAGTGTCACATTATGGTCACATTTCAATTCAAACAAGATGTTCAGAGAACTGAGAGTTTATGGTTTTCTGAGTGGTATAGAGCCTAACCTTCAGCTAATGTTATCTAGCTATCTAAGAACGATCAAGCAGCTAGCGGCCAATTAAATAAACCACTGTTACTATGGAAACGACTATTTACATAGCGCTTGGCACTGGACAACTAGTTTACGTTAGCTAGCTGCTTACCGATAATCCTGATGCGAGAAGACAATCAAAGAAACTGCGTTACCGTGCAAACGGTAAGCCATTCACATTGTGAAAGCTAGCTAGGTCATGGGAATTTGTGCATGAATTTTGAATTTATCATGAAATCTGTATTTATTTTTTTACTCATTTATTTCTATTTTATATTTTGATGTCTTTTGTTGATTTAATTAACAATCATGCATTATGTACTTTTAGTATATTTTACGTAAACATCAAAACCGATTTATGGTTTGATTAAAAATGCTTCAGTATTGCATACCAGAGTTATTATTGTATTTCACAGCGTGATCCTCTTCATTTTCATAAGTCGACTGCCTGGATTTCTGGAACCAAATAGGAAAATTGATTTGGACATTAAGAAAAAAATGATACATTTTCCAAACAGCACATTCAGTATGCAAACTCATGTACCTTTCTGGCCAAGATCTTTCTTTTCCTCTTCTCTTCCTCAGATCCGTGATGTGACTGTGCTCTAGATAGTCTCTTGTGCTGATGGTTCTGAAAAATCCAAAGTTTTACTTAGTCAATATGCAAACCTTTTGATGACTGTGCTCATGGGAAACAGGAACACGCATATTTCCTAACACTGATGTCATCAATTCATCTTTACTACATTGCAAAATGTATTTTGTCTAAAATGCAGACACAGAACTGACCGTCCTCTGTTCCTCCACCAGACGCTTCTCTAAACTTTCTTTGGATGATTTCAAGGCCTCCTTTAATTTGGAGCTGATCTGCAGTTTGAAAAGAGGACAATTTGTGAGATTTTCCCTACGTAAACACCTTAAATAGGTGTCATTTTCTCCTCAACGTGTCTATTTTCACCTTAAACTGGGGTTTGTCGGAGTTCAACAGCAGCACGTCATTGAACAACCTGTCATGACAAGAGTTTCTTAATAATGAAAACCACAAAAACTACAAACAGCCTTGAAAGATGACAACATTAAAAACACATGATTTAAGATCTGTTCAATCCAAGGCTAAACATGTGAACTCACGGTGTTTGTAGGAGCTGGGAAA
Source organism: Triplophysa yarkandensis (assembly GCA_033220385.1). Lineage (NCBI taxonomy): Eukaryota > Metazoa > Chordata > Actinopteri > Cypriniformes > Nemacheilidae > Triplophysa > Triplophysa yarkandensis. The sequence goes on from JAWHQN010000170.1 coordinate 92,469, forward strand.
TGGTTGGCATTCCCGTTTTGGAGGCTTCCGTGGACAGAATGGATTGAAGTACAGAGACTGTGGGGCAATTGAAAACCGACCAGTCAATGGTTTACATAAACATTTATAAAAGTGAATGTTTGGAAAGAAACGGACGGTTTCGCTGACCTACGGACGTGAACGGCTCCAGAGGATACTGATCCACTGGCACGGAGTCCGGCGGACGCCCGTACGTCATTTCATAAAGCAAGTGACCGAATGAATAGACGTCGATGCTTTCTGTCGTCTGATGAATAGAAACATGTCTGATTACATTGTGACGGTGAAATGTAAATGAATGATTTAACATTAATCATTTATGTAAGAAAATAACTGTAAATGAGGCTTACATTAATCTTCCTGAACTGTGTGAAATATGGTCTATAATATGACGGCAGTCCCAGTAATGAATTCTCTACGTCCAACAGTTTACACGCGTTCTCTTCTACCAGAACATTAGATGCGTGGAGATGTCCGTATGGAAAACCCTTATCGTGCAGAAATTTCAGTGCCTGTGATAACAAACGATTAAGACATTCGTCGTTACTGAAAGATAGCAAAAGAATATCAAAGGTATTAGAAGTATAAATGCATTGCTGTTTTAAAACAGACCTCCAGAATTTGTCTTCCGTATGTTCGGATCTGTTGCAGCTCTAAACCCTGGATCTTTTTAGGATTGCAATACTTCTTCAGAAAGGGTTCTTTTGGCTTCACCTGAAGATGACCAAAAAGAAAGACAAGGAAGCATGTAAACAGTATGCATTGAGGACACATAGAATTAACTTCACATAAACGATTAAAAAAAGGGAAATACAAAAATGTCTATGTAAAAAACATCTAACCTTGCAAATATGATCCCTAAGCGTTCCTTTCTCACTGAAGACCCGAATTATTAGTGCAGATGATTCGCTTGCGGTGGCAAAACTAACGGTAGAGATGTACGGATGCTACAAGGGATAAACAAAATTTAGTAACATGCTTAAATTCTGAAGAAAACAAAAATAACAAAACTACACTAGAACTTTTTTTGTTCTATCGGCTATTTATCGCTCCATTGTATCCTCGACTATTTGCAAGTCACTTTGGATAAAAGCATCTGCTAAATGCCTAAGTGTAAATGTAAATGTATAAATTGGGTTATTGGAATTACTTTTTCTCATGTACATCGGTTTCAATAAAACCGTTTTCAAACATTTTTCTTAAAAAAAACAACAACACAATCATCTGGACCTAATGAACACGATAATATTAAGTCATTCCGACAACTATTTTTGTCATTGAAGGATGCTGGTTGCCAGGGCATCTGGACAGGTTGTTGCTAGGGTGTTGGTACCCTGTGATTCTGACAAATTTGAATGGCTTGTCTATGAAAAAACAATGTTACTTCATGGCTTGTATTCTTTAAAATGTCACAACACTTAAGTTCTTCGGATTTCTCTTCACGTAAGCAACAAGAGTACAGATGCTTAGAACTTCTTCATATTTTTTTATGAGCCCAAAAAATCTTGTCATGGTCTTTCATATTTTCCGCTTGCATGGCCGTTGGGTTTGTAGACAACATTATACACGGCTTGTGTAATAATTCAGATCACCTTTAACTATCTTTAAGTAACCATTTTATAAAGTATAAGATACTGTTAAGAACCTCCATTACCCAAAGTAAATAACGTTTGTGTAAATAAAATTTCAAGGATTTTTTTTCTAAACACAAACCCTTTGTTACATCAATGCATGAATCTTAAAGTGCAGCCGCTTATGTCACGGAAGAAAACCAGGCGAGCAGGAAAAACAGGAACACATGATGTATCCGCATGACGGTTGTATACAAAACAAAAATCCGTTTATCAAAAAGAACATTCATCGGACAGCCCAAAACCAAGTACCAGAACTTACACAAGTAATCGTTTCGTCATGAACATTAAGATTTTTATCACACAAATAATACAAGAATTCATCTATCTGGGCTGGACTTCAATAAGCACTATACAACCACCCCAAGACACTTTAGCAAGCAACTAGCAACATTGTGCCAACCACCAAGTTTACCTTAGCAACAGTCATTTTTAACTCAAGCAAAACCCTAGCAACGTGGGCTGCAGATTTTACATGGACCTGTACATTTTCTTGGGAAACAGCCAATCATAAGGTCGGGGTCTTAAAGGTACAGTATGCAATTTGCAAAAGAGTGTCAAAAGAATTAATGAATGTTGAGCACGTTACATAATATCTTAAGCGTAAACAAAAGTGCAGAATAGAATATGAGCACAAACGACTTACAGACAAACTAGGAAGCAGCTTCATTGCAGACTGGAGATCTTTGTCTGATAAGAATTTATCTGGACCCAAATCAATCTAAAATGAGAGAAACATATTAAATGCTTAATTTCAACTTTTCACAAAAGGTACACGAAAAAATCTTTGTAGGGGAACGTTAAGCAATGAATAAGCTAGGGAAGTGGTGATGTGTACAAACAATCCCGAGATCAGGTTTCATAATAATAAGAATTAAACCCGTTCGGGTCAAAGTACTGGATTAACGCAAAATAAAAAGCGTATCATATGAGTCTCTGAAAATAAAACTCACCCAGCTTAAAACTTGTTTGTCTTTGGGCTGATCTTTGTCTTTGACTAAGAAGTACCGCTTTCGTAACCTCCAGCCTAGGGAAAAAACCTCGGAAGGTTAAATCCGAACATGTGACTGTACATGATAAATCATTTTGAAGGAAGTGGAGAAAGTTTCTTTCGAGTGGATCCCAACTGCAGGGGAATATTTCCCACGGCTCTCTGAAATGGAGGTGTCATAAACAATCTATATGTCAAAGCAGACACCCGGCTCTGAATACAAACCGTGTCATGCCGAGACATATCATTGAAACTTAATGATTATTATTTTACCCGAGGCTGATGTTTTTTTAGCATTTGTTGCTGAATATAACGGTCAAGTTCCTTGGAAACACCGCTGCAACAAGACCGGGCACAGGCTACTTCCCTTCCAAAATCTTTATTGCAACTGATTTTCAGCAATGGTGTGCCAATACACACATATGCTCAACGGGTTCGATTTCAGCGCATTTCATTACAAAATTTAACTGACGTCTTGCATCGACGTGTCCCTGTCGTGCGAGAGAAACTAGTAAGAGAGCTGAAAAGTCACCACTACTCACCGATGTCTTTTAAAGGCTCGATGATCTCCCATTTTGGGTCGGATCTGAAGAACATGGACACCTGCTGTAAGGCGATTTCTGTCAAAAAAAGAACAGATGATAATAAATTGATCTTGGTCCGTGTTGGCATTATCACGTTACCAGATATTATTTATAATAATAAAGCTATTAGATAAAATCAGGTTAAGATTGTTCTATGCGTTTTCTCTTGGCGCAAGGAAATACTATGGGGGATTTTGAGAGAGCATATCGTTTTATGTATCATGTAGACCATAAATAATCATCACACATTGAACATATGTTCTCAATGAATTATGCACATTTTTACAATCACGCATCATAACTGTATTCACTTTACTTAGATACATGTACTCAGTGTGACATCTACAGCATGTCTTTTGGGGTTATTTAGGAGAAATGGAAAACACTTGCATCGGATTAATGTTTTAATGAAAAATGTCTTAAGACTCAGGTTTTGGGAGAATCATCTGATTTGTGATTTGATTTCAAATACCTGTATGACATCATATTGACCTATGACTTGGTTGTATTAAAAGTACACATATGGAAGATTTAGAATTTAACCATACTTAAAAAGTCCTAAGTAATAGTTTCTGCCATTAACTATGAATCTGGTATTTTAAGAATTTACTTTTGGGAGTTACCTTATAAAAATAATAAACCCCATTGGTTAAAGAACTACGTTTAACATTCCTAAAAATTGTATAAAGCATTAAAGCAGGGTTAAAGTATAGTATTGTTGTATGATCTTTGGAGCATCTCACTTTGTTAGCTCGAGCAAATAAAGTTAGAACTTTTGTTTTCTTCTCTTGAAGACACTTTTCTCCACATCTACATTTACGCTGGATTGTTTACGATATTACTATGTAGTATTCCTACAACACCAATAATCACTTTTAATATAACAGTTTTCGTCTAAACATTTATATTCTTACATCATTATTCTTTGCAAGTAACTGCACATGAGCTATATACAAATAAGAAAAATCTGCCCAACATTGTAGTTCATATATATATATACATTTCCTTTGTGTGTTTGTTAGTAACTCTAATTGATCTGTGGAGTTAAATAAATACATGATCATGCGTGGAATCATCTTAAACAGAAACCAGTTGTCTTGGACTACAGCAAATGCCAGGATTGTACTCATGGAGATACTTCTGTGACGTGTCACAAGAGACCGGTCACAGAAGTAATTTGATTCACATGATGTCGTCTCATCACTGGTGGTGATGCAGTAACTGACAGCTGAGTTAACCGATAACAGTAGACCAGACCGTATGACCAATCAGCGTACACTGGGAAGTGGGACTTAAAGAATCAGAAATTAAATGCGAGTGTTTTTCCAGACACGACGAATGACGTGAAGCCACAAGATAAAAAATTTAACTAATAATTTATTTTTGGATTTGCATTTTTCGTAAGTTGAGGACTCTATTATTAGTAGTTTTATTGTTAAAGGTCTCTTTAAAGGATAACTTTTATAGGCCCCTTTTCTCATAGTGCAATCGGATTAAATATCTTTATTAGAATTGCACAAACCATTCACGGTCCTCTTACCTGTGTAATTTGCTGAGTAATTATTAGTGTCCAGAAACTTCTTGACCAGCTCGCAGCCGGACAGGACATGATGACGTGTGATGTAGTTCAGATAGGCCTGAAGACCCTTCTGCCTCTCGGCTATAAACTCTCTGTCCATGTTTCCCAACAGCTTCTTTGGAGGAAGTGGCAGGTTTAGACCAGAGATCTATAAAAACAGGGTAGGGCTTGGAGTTACTCTTTCACTTTACAGGAAAAGCAATGTTAAAGCTATTTGTGTGAAATCAGCACCGAGAATCAAAGAGAGCGGTGCATTTATAATAAGCTGATGAAAGCGGGCGCTCGTACCAACTGCGCACTCACCAGTAAACTGTTATTCAACATGTCGAAGTCACTGTATCTCCGGATGACCTGGGAAAATCAAAGCAAATCAAAGTCAATAGCATGAGAATGGATGAACGGATAAATTATTGATGTGCAAAAACGGATTTGAAATAAAGACGGTTGTCTAGCTTTTCGGATACATTAAGATGACCGTTACTTTTCCCAGGCAAAACGCTCCCGCTTACCAACATCGTGATAACTTTAGACATGGATGGATGGGATACGGATGGGTACGTAATGGTCTGGTTAAACTCACCGTCCAGCTGTTGTCTGTGAATACCCCTCTTTGCACCCGAATGATGTACTCCTGTCGACAAATAAAAAATCACAATACGGTTTTTTATCTGACACATATTAGATGACTTCAATTATAAGAGAGTAATCCTATCATCAAGCTCATTCCGGTCCATTTAAGTGATTTAAATCATGGGTTGTGGGTTTCCCACCATCGTGAAGAATAAAGACACCCAGCATCCCACTCAGCGCCCCTGTCCTTAGGTTACTCATATACTTTAATGTTTGACTCACCTTGAAGATCACCTGACACATTCATAAAACCAAACCACACACTCACTGCTTTTATTACGCTCAGTTTCCTTCATGCATGACATGAGCGCGACTATTTCAGACATCTGTTACACGACCATGTGCTTCCGTTTACCTTCACTTCATTTCTTGACACGTATCTATATTCAGTATGCTACGTATAAGATACATAAGGAATATTAATAAACAAGCTATGGATATAAAACATTAAGTCTACCAAACTGTAAATAAATGTAACAGTGGACCGTAAACATAAACAAGGTGTAAAGTTTACACAATGACTAGATGACTGATGTTTACATTGCAGTTTCGTTTACGGGAGAGATGACTTAATGAGAGCGAAGCATTGGCCTCTTGTGTGGCTTTGGTTTCACAACATTGGGAAATGTCTTGCAGCAATTACACAAAGGATCATTTTTTATCAAGACATGAAGCCACAAGGTTGGTTCTAGAATGGTTAGAAGTCACATGATTTCTCAGAAATAAGTCTATATATGTATACACATACTGCATTAATAGATAGGCAGATCGATAGAGGGATAGAAAGATAGATAGATGGATGGATGGATGGATGGATGGATGGATAGATAGGTGGACAGACAGGTGGACAGATAAATGGATAGATCGATAGACAGATGGATATAGAGAGACATAGAGAGAGAGAGAAAGAGAGAAAGATGGGTAGAGAGAGAAAAAGATTGATGGACGTACGGATAAATCGATGATAGTTGGATGGACAGATATGTGGACAGACAGGTGGACTGATCAATAAACAGATCGATAGACAGATGGGTAGATAGAGAGAAAGGGAGAGAAAGAAGGAAAGAAAGAGGTAGAGAGACAGAGAGAGAGAGAGAGAGAGAGAGTGAGAGAGAGGTAGAGAGAGATAGAGAGAGGTAGAGAGACCAGAGAGAGAGAGAGAGAGAGAGAGAGAGAGAGAGAGAGAGAGAGAGAGAGAGAGAGAGAGAGAGAGACAGAGACAGAGAGACCAGAGAGAGAGAGAGAGAGAGAGAGAGAGACAGAGAGACCAGAGAGAGAGAGAGAGAGAGAGAGAGAGAGAGAGAGAGACAGAGAGACAAAGAGAGAGACTAGAGAGACCAGAGAGAGAGATAGAGATAGAGAGAGAGAGAGAGAGAGAGAGAGAGACAGAGAGAGAGAGAGACAGAGAGAGAGACTAGAGAGACCAGAGAGAGAGACAGAGAGAGAGAGACCAGAGAGACCAGAGAGAGAGAGACCAGAGAGAGAGACAGAGAGAGAGAGACAGAGAGACAAAGAGAGAGACTAGAGAGACCAGAGAGAGAGATAGAGATAGAGAGAGAGAGAGAGAGAGACAGAGAGAGAGAGAGACAGAGAGAGAGACTAGAGAGACCAGAGAGAGAGACAGAGAGAGTGGTAGAGAGAGAGATGTAGAGAGAGAGAGAGACAGAGAGAGGTAGAGAGAGACAGAGAGAGGTAGAGAGAGAGAGGTAGAGAGAGAGAGAGAGACACAGAGAGAGGTAGAGAGAGAGAGGTAGAGAGAGAGAGAGAGACAGAGAGAGGTAGAGAGAGACAGAGAGAGGTAGAGAGAGAGAGGTAGAGAGAGAGAGAGAGACACAGAGAGAGGTAGAGAGAGAGAGAGACAGAGAGAGGTAGAGAGAGGTAGAGAGAGAGGTAGAGAGAGAGAGAGAGACAGAGAGAGAGAGACAGAGAGAGAGAGAGAGAGGTAGAGAGAGATAATAATTGCCTATATATCATATATGACATAAGTTGATATTTACAGAATGTTTACATTAGCAGTGTTTTGACTTTAAGTGCTGACATTATCTTCTTTATGTAGTTTCATGTCACAGCTCACAGTTCAGTCCCCTATAGGTTCTTTACATGAATGTATAGTTTATAACTAAACACACAAACACAAGAACGGATGAAGACCAACAGCCCATAATAGAATCTCGTCCCCTATATGATGTTTATGGATGAATGTTTATGTTATTTACCGTATGTGACTGTAAACTCTGGCTGGCCTCGATCACAGCCTGCAGCGGCACTGTGTCGTCAAGCGGCGGCTTCCGGCCGGACAACTGCGGCGTCTGCGCCTCCATGAACGCCATCCCGGAGGTAAACAACCGAAAACAGAGCCGGATCGGCACCAACGGGTTCGGTGGAACCGAGAGCCCGCCCCGGTGGGTGAGAGGACGTGACGGGGTAGCGCTTCACTCCCACTGCGCGACTGCGGAGCTGTGACAACGTGGGAACGCGAATCAGAATGCGTGTTGCAGATCAACGACCGATGCGTAGGCTGAGGATATGATGACATCACAATACCGCGAGAGCGACTGCATTGCTTGGGCTCTGAAGCACTCTCGCGGGATGATGATGTCATGTGTGTTTGGTCTTCTGCTTTGCAGCCGATGTTGAGTGATAAGCGCAAAACGCACTTTTTTTTGTTTTGATACACATGTTTAAAATAAACGCGTTTTATTTTTATAAACATGTTTTCGTATATAAACTGTCGTTGTTATAATGATAAATTATTATAAATAATAAATAATAATTAAAATTAATAAAATGTGTAAAATGGCTTAAACAAATTAAATAAATTATTTTTTAATTTTCCTAAACAAGATTTTTAAGACTCAAGTTCAGAAAGCATGACTTTAAAAAAACATTTGCTTGAAATAAATACACATAATTTAAGTTTTACATTTTATTTACATAAATCAACAAAAATAAGTTGTGTCTATAATTCACAACATTAAATTCATAAATATTGTACTAAAGAACTAAATCAAATTGTTGTTTATTTACCCTACTATGTTTATATAAACTCCATATATTTTTAAATAATTTTTTATACTTTTTGAATTTTGTAAGCAGAAGCACTAAATATTATAACGTCACAAACATAAATGTGATTTATGGCAGCACATTTTGTGAACAACATCCATTAAAAATATTTCATGACTGTGAATTCTCCGGCATCATAACCATGACCTCTCCCTCCATGACCAGTTTGTCTCTGACAGCGCAGGAAACAGAAATGAAAGCGAAGGACATTTTGATTTTTCTGACCTCTGCTTCCGCCACCACCTCCTCTCCGATGTAGAGGGGCGCCGGGAAACGAATTTCCTGATGGAGAAAGATGCAACCTGTGCCGGGCAACTTAGTTCCCAAAACTGCTGAGATCAGGCCGTTGATCAGCACTCCGTGAACAATGGGGGTCTCGAAAGAGGTCGTTTTGGCGTAGTCGGGGTCGAGGTGGATGGGATTCGTGTCTCCCGTGAGCTCAGCGAAAAGCGCCACGTCTCTTGCGCTGAATGTTTTCGTTAATGATGCTCGTTCCCCGACGTAGAGCGACCTGTGCCCTGCCGTAAGACGTGGAGGAATGGTCATGATAACGGAAAATGCAGAGTTGGCAAGATGGCACATATTTCCGCTGAAAATACTTCTTCTCAGAATAAACGCCATTTTTCCAACTATGCTGTCCTTAAGATGTCCAACTCTCGGTGAACCGCAGATCTCGGCTATTCCCTGACAAAGCCAGCAAAAAAGAGGACACCTGCAATGATAAGTAACACATAAGTCGACTTTTACATTTGCGGTGACCACAAGTTCAATATACGATAGACTGAAATTATGTCAAGTCATCCCTAGCAGATCAATCACAAACGCTGTGCTGACATCTACTGAGACTTCGAAGAACGCAAGGTCAGGGCGAAATAGGGGCATTCGTGGCCTGGTGGTTCGAGTCTTGGACTCGTGATCCGAAGGTTGCTGGTTCGAGAACCCGCGGGAGACCACGACTGAGGTGAGTCCCTTGAGCAAGGCACCGTCCCCCCCACTGCTCCCTGGGCACCGCAGCATGGCCGCCCACTGCTACGGGTGTGTGTTCACAGTGTGTGTGTGTGTGTGTGTGTACACTGGGATGGGTATACACCATACTTGGCAACACTTCACTTCACTATAGTGTGTGCCATGACCAGAAATATAAACCAACCTACAGATTCCACAAATGCGGACTGATTCAGCGGAAAACAAAAATGAATGTAATGTTGGAAAATCCCACCTGTGTCACCCGAAAAGCACAAGCCTCGTTCTGATAGGATCCAAGCAAGGTCAAGGCACTCCACAATTTCACCAGGCCCCTGTGCACAAGAATGTATCTGAATACATCCGTTCATGATGTTAAAAACATGTAATGCACCTGAAGCAGACAAAGCGCTTACTTGTTGTACACGCGTAGGATACCTGAGAGTGAGCTCTGATCGAAGTTAAGCAGATCGAAGGGAAACGCAGCACCAACCTGGCATGGTACAGAATACATCGTGTTGATATGGTACATACCGATATTCACTTCTCTTAATTTACTTGTGTTATATATTAAATAGGAGTACGTTCTTTTCTAACCTATTCACTCTATATATATATATATATATATATATATATATATATATATAAACATAACCTCACTACAAGTTTTATATCGCTTGTGTAACTTTGTAATCTTGTTGCAGCACTTGTACACCTTTTATTGTATTGGCTATTGACCGCTTCATTGTCTCCTCGACTATTGTAAGTCGCTTTGGATAAAAGCGTCTGCTAAATGAATAAATGTAAAAAAGGTCATACCTCTCCGTACAGCTCCTTGACAGCAGCAATGATCAAGTGTTTAAACTCTGCGGCGGTTATGCTTCTCTTTCCTTTCTCCAAGTCCCTGATGCGCAGATCAAATCATGTCTGTAAATGCTTTTTTAAATACGATGATGTAATAATGATCAAAACTGACCTGTCGCGTGACACTTACAGGGATATCTTCATATAGTGATACACAGAGGAGTTTTTGTACACACGTCGCTCAAAGGTCGTGGGTTCCTCCATCACTTGAAGTCTTGTGCTTGACTTTTCAGTGTGTGCTTGGATAAAAGATTATAAACATTTGAAGATTATAATGCATGTCATGTCTACAACAAATGAATGGCAATGTGTATGTTAGACATATGTGCTGGATTAAGATGAGTTGGATTTGTTTATCATTGTAATATCATAAATAATAGGAATAAGAGAAACAATAAAGGATTTATGGATTGTTATGGGATATACATTGGATTTAATGGGTGATGACGTCATGGTCCATGTGGCTCTCTTCTGGTTCTATCTTTTAGACGTTATCTAGTGGATGTAAAGTAATTATACATAATATAATATTATGGTAAGTTTAAGTTTGTATTATATTGTTTTAATTGTAATACTTCAGAAGTGTTGGGTAAGTGTCGTTGCTTACAATAACTGTTATAGTTTTGCGCACACACACACACACGCACGCACACACAGTAACTGAACACACACAAACACAGTAACTGAACACAGACACACACACACACACACACACACACACACACACACACACACACACACACACACACACACACACACACACACACACACACACACACACTAAACACACACACACACACACACACACACAGTTACTGAACACACACACACACACACACACACACACACTGAACACACACACTGAACACACACGAACACACACACACGAACACACACACACACACACACACTGAACACACACTGAACACACACTGAACACACACACACACACACACACACACAAACACACACACACACACACACACACACACACACACACACACACACACACACACACACACACACACACACACAGTTACTGAACACACACAAACACACACACACACACACACACACACACACACACACACACACACACACACACACACACACACACACACACACACACACACACACACACACACAGTTACTGAACACACACACACACAGTTACTGAACACACACACACACACACACACACACACACACACACACACACACACACACACACAGTTACTGAACACACACACACACACACACACAAAAACACACACACACACACACACACACACACACACACACACACACACACACACACACACAGTTACTGAACACACACAAAAACACACACACACACACACACACACACACACACAGTTACTAAACACACACACACACACACACACACACACACACACACACACACACACACACACACACACACACACACACACACACACACACACACAGTTACTAAACACACACACACACACACACACACACACACACACACACACACACACACACACACACACACACACACACACACAGTTACTGAACACACACAGTTACTGAACACACACAGTTACTGAACACACACACACACACACACACACACACACACACACACACACACACACACACACACACACACACACACACACACACACACACACACACACAGTTACTGAACACACACACACAGTTACTGAACACACACACACAGTTACTGAACACACACACACACACACACACACACACACACACACACACACACACACACACACACACACACACACACACACACACACACACACACACACACACAGTACTTATACATAATATAATAATGTAACAGTAAAATATAGAATACATCATGAGTAAACAAGCATATTTATAATCCATAAACCCTTTATTATTATTATTATTATTATTATTATTATTATTATTATTATTATTATATGGGAGACAAGTTTATATTAGAGTCAAAACTTTTGAGTCACAACATAAACAATATATAAGTGTTAGTGAATAAACAACCAAACTTACACAATCACAAACTGTCAACGTCCTTAAGAAAGCGCCATGCGTTTCTCCCACTCTCGCGAGAACAGCAGTTGTTATGTCATCAGATCTCGCGAGAACAGCAACCCTCACGCCATCAAATCTCGTGCTGTGTAGTTTCCCAGTACGGCTCTCGCGAGAACAGAGCCGTCTCGTTTGAAATGCAACATTTATAAAGATGGTCAAAAATATCAGTATATCAAAATTTAAGGACGGGTTCATAACCAACGATCACACATTTTTATTGAGTTGAATTTATACAATCGTGTAAGTTTCAGATTCACTGTGAGTGCAGTTCGGCTCTTTTGAAAGATTCGGCTCTTTTGACTCGGCTCCCGAAGAAGAGTCGACTCTCAAATGACTCTTTATTTGTTTTACCTTCAATTAGTAATTTTTTTAAATCATTTTTTTCATAATAAATTACTTTGAAACATTTTTGTTGCACACAATAATTCCAACAATAAATAAAAAAATTTAGAATTTTAGAAAAAAATCATTTGAATTTTTTTAATTACAGACGCTTATTTTAATTTTTGCTCATTTTGTCTCACCTCGCTAAAGCCTTAAATCCATCTCTCCCACCTTTATCTGATGCTCTGGGTCCATATAATCACATTGTGTGCATAACATTATTAATAAAATAATTAAATACTAATTAATTAAAAACTTAATTAAATAAAAAATTAACACTATTATTGGACCGTGAATTCTTAATAATTCTGTGAAAGAGATAATTAGAGAAATGTTGCAGTTCCCTCATGTCATGCATGTTATCCCTATCAAATAAAAGTCCTGTCCTATCTGTGGATAGAGATTTGGGAGTCGACTCTTCTGACTCACTCGAAAGATTCGAATCTCCGAGCAAACGACTCTTCGCTAGTTGACAGAACTTCCTGAAGTCGAGCTTTGTTTCACTTTTCATTCTGGAGTTTTGTGTTATTCGTCATTCTACTGTATGAAGAAGTCCAAATAACACCGAATCCGAATAGAAGACTTTTGTCTTATGGTAAGTTTATGTTTGTATTATATTGTTTTTATTGTATGACTTCAGAAGTGTTGGGTTTGTGTCGTTGTTTCAAATAACTGTTTTACACACACACACACACACACACACACACACACACACACACACACACACACACACACACACACACACACACACACACACACACACACACACACACACACACACACACACACACACACACACACACACACACACACACACACACACACACAGTAACTGAACTCACAAAAACACACACACACACACACACACACACACACACACACACACACACACACACACACACACACACACACATAGTAACTGAACTCACAAAAACACAAACACACACACACACACACACACACACACACACACACACACAGTAACTGAACACACACACACACACACACACACAAACACGACACCTGAACACACACACACACAAACACTTTTACAAACACACACACACACACAAACACGGTAACTGAACACACACACACACAAACAATTTTACAAACACACACACACACACACACACACACACAAACACATTAACTGAACACACACACACACACACACACACACACACACACACACACACACACACACACACACACACACACACACACACACACACACACACACACACACACACACACACACACACACACACACACACACACACCCATATATCATATTTTTATAATATATATCCATATGAATTATATTAATATATAAAACTTTTACTTAATAAGGAATTTTAAACAATTAAAGATTTACATTAAAGATGTTTATATACTGTGCGCATTAATTTTGTATAATGTGCGTGTTTTCCTATAACACCTAGTGTTCACATACATTAATATATAACAATGAATTGAATATTTATGTAAATGTTTATACTTTGTCTATGATTCATATTTTAGATTCATTACATATAAAAATGTATTTGTATTTATTCGGGTTTACCTACGTAAAATGCGCGGTACACAAATATATGATTTTCTTTATGACGATTAATCATGATCCATTATTTGACACCCCTACTTATAATACACTCGATATCCTCACAGTACTTTCATTTTTACTAAAAAATACAATGAATAACATTTATTCATATTTTCAAACTTTTTTAGTATTCAAGATCCAAGTATGGCTGCCTTAGATGCATCCAGCAATATAAAAGAAGGTGAGTGTTGTTTTCCAGATGATGTTTATTTGTTTGCTTGTTGTAATCGTTCTGGCCTTTATAATCTCGGTTAATGATTTCTGAAGTGAATTCCAAGATTGAGATACGATACAAACATGTCTTAAACAATATGACATGTGACTGTTGTCCCAGCGGAGGACGTGGCCTGTCTGCTGGGCGAAGCCATCGATCACAGAGATAAAGAAGAAGCCACCAAATGCCTTGAAAAGCTGCTGGATCTGAAGCTCCCAGTGTGTGTGAAGCTCAGGCCGGAAGCGTACTGTCAAGAAGACATCAGGTATGCCGTCAAACCAGTATAATGTGTGCTGGCTTTAGGATGGGGATCAAACCCTGTTGTGATGTTCTGCTGTCCATGGGCTGCAGGTTGAGAGTTGGAGTGGCTGATGCCATGTCGGATGTTTGCATCCCAATTACGATGTTGGTTCCTGTTTACATGACGATATCGGAGCTGAAGGAGAAGGTAAATAAGGTTTCTTATCGTATCTTCGGACTTTCCGTGCATCCCTGTTAAAGATTCTTTCGATATTACAGATCAGTAAAGACTACGGATTCCACCCGGCTCTCCAGCGCTGGGTCATCGGGAAGCGCCTCGCTCAAGACAAAGATACCTTGTGGCAATACGGGGTCCAAAAGAACGACGACCCGGCTTTTGTATTCATTTTGACGGCAAAGGCGGCCAACCTGAGCCGTGGGCAGGAGAAGAAAGACAAAGATGAGAAACTCATAGACGGTAATCAGTGATTCGTTTTATTCTATAGTGAGCAGATTTTTTGGCTCGCATGATCAACAGCTTACACTTGTTTTTGTGAAACAATTTACCTAATTTGAATAATATACACATTTGCTTTGAAATTTATGTTTAAATGTGTATATATGCAATTAAGAAAAAATATGTAACTCTGCCAAGTTGAATATTTTTAATAGAATTCACCAAAATCTATGAGGTGTATTACAAATATGTTTTTATTAAATAAACTCATTTTTTCATTACAGAAACTGTAAGAGAAATTAACATTTGGATTTTAAATAAATTCTTTAAATATTGTAAAATTCTATTTAATGTTTATAAAAAATATCTTTCTGATATTTACCATGCCACATTTAAAATGTTTACTCTATATAGTTGTGTAAATCAAACACAATATTAACCATTCTTATGCGTTTTACATATAAGATATCATAGAAAACATTGAGCATCTCGACCTGGCCGCTGCAGGCACTCCAGATGTGCGTCCAAAGACAAATAAACCACCTTTACCAGCCAAACCTCAGGTACAAAGTGTCGAATCTACTGATTTTGCATATTTATAATATTTACCATGTTGTCTGCTCTATTTGTGCTACCTTAAGGTTCTGAAAATAAAAAAAATCAACGTTCTATTTACATTATTATTGATTTCATGTGTAATTTCCTGATTTTGACAGCAGATCGGCTGGTCGTGTCCCATGTGCACGTACCTGAACAAACCCACCCGTCCTGGATGCGAGATATGTGGATCGGCCAGACCAGAGAACTACAAAGTTCCGGACGTGTACAAGCCGGATGAGCAGGAGACCAGAAGACTCCAGCAGGAGGAACTGGCTAGCCTGCAGTATGAGCAGGTTAGCTGAGTCAACATCATCATATATTGATGTGGTTTTGGGTTTGATATAATGTATATTTATATGTATTGTAAGTCGCTTTGGATAAAGGCGTCTTCAAAATGCATGCTAATGTAAATGTCTTGTAAATAAATGGCTATGCTGATTTGTTGTGATTCTTAGATGTAAAACCAAGTTGTAGGAGGTTTAATAATGAAGATACAGAAAATGGAAATAAAAAAGAAAGCTTAAGTTTGAAAAGCTTTTGTCTGTGCAATAGATTTTCACAAGTGCACTACAGACATTTAGTGTTTTTTGTTTACAAAGTAAATGAAATTATTAAAAAGCGATTTAAGTGATTAACTTGAGTACAAATACTTTTCAGTATAATGTGATCAAAAAGTGTTTTTTTAATAATGCATTTCACATTTGTGCATTGTTGAAATGTAGCTTTATCGAAAATAAATTTGACAACAAACAGTAGAGACATAGAAAGTTCTAATAAAAATAAGAAAATAACTATAAAAATAACAAATATAATAAAAAGAAAAATGATACATATTAATCATAATGTAATATATAATATTAGTGCTTTTATTATTGAAAGAAATATTCATTTATTATGTTCTCAAGATGATTTTTTCGGTTGAATAATGTTAGATTTAAAGCCATTGCCTTATATGAAAGGAAACTCGGCACAGATTCCTTTAGGGTTCTGAGTTTATTTCAACAAAATATCAGATTTCCATAACACAATTATCATGAGCAATTATTTTAAATAATTCTTTACGTATTAAATGTTAATATTTGTATATTTTTAAATAAATAATAGAATAGTATACAGTATAATATATAACAATGTATATAACAGTTATGGTGCACACCAATATATATGTCTGACACATTATGACTAATAACTGTGTTCCTTTCATGTCTATAGTCTATCGTGGAAGAACGGGAGAATAATTACCGCAACCTCTTGGAAACGGATACTCACAGCCTGGTGGGCAATATGGAAGAACTGGACTGCGCAATCTGCTTAAGCCACATCCAGCCGGGAGAAGGTGCTGTACTGCGAGAGTGTCTCCACAGTTTCTGCAGGTACGTCATGATGTGCTCTGTAGTCATTCAACAGGACGCCGAACCAAAGACTGATGTTGATCCCTCATGTCTCCTGTAGGGAATGTCTGAAAGGAACAGTGGTGAACTGCAGAGACGCTGAAGTCACCTGTCCATTTGTTGATCAGGAATATTCCTGTGACTGCAAACTTCAAGACAGAGAAATCAAATCTGTAAGGTTCATATAAACCCCATTATAGATCCATTAAACCCAGTAGAATTCCCACGTTACCATTGCATTGTGCATAGTTCTGCAACAATCTGTTATTTATTGTATTGTATTGATCGTGATTTTCTGTGTTTGTCTCATAGCTTCTTAACCAAGAGGAGTATCGGAAATTTCTGGAACTGAGGTTGAGCATCGCAGAGTCCAGGAGCGAGAACAGTTTTCACTGCAAAACGGCCGACTGCCCGGGGTGGTGCGTCTTCGAGGACGACGTGAACGAGTTTCCCTGCGACATCTGCCACGAGACCAACTGTCTCCTGTGCAAGGTTGACACAGTTTTTCATTGACGCAACAACTGGTTCACAAGAAACTGATCTCAAATCATGTGTGCTTTTATAGGCCATTCACAACGATATGAACTGCAAGCAGTATCAGGACGATCTACGATTAAGAGCGCAGAACGACGCGGCGGCCCGGCAGACCTCCGACATGCTCGAGGTGGGCACAAAGCATTTGCCCGATACCCAAATGCTCAAAGTTGGTCTTAACACATGTGTCCGTTATTGACGTTAGCAACTCGTACAAACCGGCGAGGCGATGACGTGCCCCAAATGCGAGGTGATCGTCCAGAAGAAAGACGGCTGTGACTGGATCCGCTGTCTGATGTGCAAGACAGAGATCTGCTGGGTGACCAAACAGGCTCGATGGGGACCACAGGTCAGACATTAAACACGATTCCGTGCTGTGTATTATAACATAAGATCAGAAAGCTCAGATCTGGTTGTTTTTGGTCACCACAGGGTACCGGGGATACATCAGGCGGCTGTAAATGTCGGGTCAACGGAGTTCTCTGTCATCCACGGTGTCAGAACTGCCATTAAATGCCGATCGCTGCTACTTTACTAGATCTTACACTCTCCTTGGAACCTCACTACGGATGCGTTCAAAATGTTTACTTGATTGGGATGAGTAATCTGCATTAATTCAGGACTAGACATTCTAACCTGTCTGTGTTACAAACAGACACAACGTGAATGCTATTTCACTATCAGTTAAAGTTACTTATAGAATGTGCCTATACATTTTTATGCATTAGATGAAAGTGTGGCTACATGTGTTTACGCGAAACCACTGTCTTAAATCACAATTTTTTTCATAGAGTTATGCTATGGGACTTGTGCAATGATCAAATACCAAACTGATTTATTTTTGTAAGCAATGGAATATATGCAAATTTTGTCAATAGAATTTTTTGGTTTGCTTGCCAGTTGTTTTTGATTTGTGAATAAACAAGAAAAGTTAGAAACAGCAGGACAATCTTTTGAGACTAAACCAAAGGAATTCTGGATTTTCTAGAACAAATGTTTAGTATGCACAGATTGACACACCGAACCTTAGTGTTACATTTAGAACAAACTATTCTTTTCTCAATAGTTAATAGT
This sequence comes from Triplophysa yarkandensis, assembly GCA_033220385.1. NCBI lineage: Eukaryota > Metazoa > Chordata > Actinopteri > Cypriniformes > Nemacheilidae > Triplophysa > Triplophysa yarkandensis. Next base: position 111,386 of record JAWHQN010000170.1, read on the forward strand.
ATTTTTAAATAAGACAGCTGGCAAAAAAGACTTAGTTTTGAGTTATATAATATTGAAGGAGAGGAGCAATATGAGATATTAAAGGGATAGTTCAACTCACAGTTCTTGGATACCATTGACTAACATAGTAAGAACAATTTGAAGTGGTGGTTTAAAATTCTACATTCTTCAAAGTATCTAATCGAGCTTTAAAAAGCCCCTTAAAGAGAAACTACTAAGAAATGTACAACAAAAATATTCTGCTAAACAAACGTCTTATGTTATCTTTATTAAACGTCTTTAGCAACAAGTGCAAAACAATAAGCAAGAAGCATGTGCTTTAGTGCAAATTAAAAGCAATTATGTATTTATAAACAGTAGTTCTGCATGTATGGCATGTTATTTTACATATTCATACTATATATAAAATGTAAAGACGCCTTGAAAAATAACCACTTAATATTACTGTATTGTGAGAAATGCTGTTTTTGTGTTATCAGTTTTAATTTGTATCTAAATATTAAAAGATGAGTGTGTGCTGTGAACTTGATCTGGAATAAATGAATAATGAATTACTATAGGAGCCACGCTCATTGCTAATAATACAAAATAATTTCCATTACTTTAGGAAATGTATTGAAAACTGAAATGATTAACGTACAAAGTGTGGGCATAATAAATACATTGTGTTCATTCTGATTTGAAATATTTGTGTGTAACTAAAACTACTAAGATTTCTGCATTTGAAGGTTTCAGATGTGAGTCCTTCAAACCCGAGGACATCAAAAAAAACTTTTGGTCTCAGTATCAAGAGCTCGTTCTCTAAGTATTAGTGTTTGGACCTTGTTGGTGAGCAAGCAAAATTTCTATTAAACATTCATTAAGCTATTTCTTCATAAGATGGCACGTTGAACCGTCTGCCACAATTTACAACCAGTTAAAACACAAGCTGATTTTTTGTCTTCGCTGTTGCATAAATTGTTGCATTAGGTGTGTATAAGCTTTCAAACAATATACTTAAATGTTTGAATGTTTTTGCACACATTTTAAACATTTTGTTCACGTTAAAAAAATTCCTGGTAAAACTGAGTGTAAAATGGCGTTTAAAACCATGTCCCCAAATATTAATTCTGCACCCATCTTAACCCACGTATAAGCTAATCAAATTGTGATCCATTTTTCTCATCCGAAGGACAAACAACATGTTGAATTATAATTTCTATTCGCACATTATATTTCCGACATCAGACACATGTATAAAAACTAAGAGGCAACTAAATCAAACGAACGCAGACATATTCACAAGTCCTTTAAAAAAACTCTTCCAAATGTTCTGCGCTGTTCAATGGCTCCCTCAAGGGAACAGAATGTCCAGTTTAGGAGCCCATTCAAGAGCTGAGTTCACCATGGCCAACGCTGCCGCCCCCAACGCCACAGTCAGACCCATGACTGCTAACCGCATGAAGCGTCTCGCCGTGGGTTGGACGACAGCGACTGCCCCGTGCTTGGCCTCAAGAGAGCTCTGCTTTAATTGTTGCTCTTTTCGTCTCCGTCGGAGAACCACGTCCGGATGCTGCTGGGTGGACGCCAACTCGAAATCTTTGAAAGTGGAGACGGCGGTTCTGGATGAAAGTGAACACGGTGAACATGGTTAAGAACAAACCGCCTATTGCATATCTACATGTGATTTTTATGATTAGGTTTTATTTGAGACTTACTCCTGACTGCGCTGGAAGACGCCTCTGGCCAACTCGGATGGAGGAAACTGGACGAATAGATCTCCTGCCCGACTGATCAGAGTTTCGTATGGCAGATCTTCTGGGATTCGAGACAGAAGATGATGCATCATGGCCATATCGCACTCACAATCCAACACCTCCTCCTCACGATGAAGAACAATCTGTGGAGAAGGGACTTTTGTAAATGTATGTTATACATCAGGTTTTCTTTATGCAGATCCCATAAAAGCTTTCCTTAAATGTATTCATATAGTCATCAGAGTGGTATAGGAACTGTACACAAAAGAACACATTGTGTTTTTGTTCAACAGATGAAGTAAACCCACAAGCTAATATATCAATTATTTATTCACGCTTGACAACATGGCCCGGCTTTTGCCTAAAAATAGCTTCGGCTGAAACCGCTGACCCACTTCTACAAAGATCAGTCTGAACTGCAGATTTATGAATATAAGACGTACCACAGCGGCAAAGTATATGGGCATGAGAGGATGACATGCCAGGAAGAAGTCGTATAACCGAACGACGTGACGGAAATCTGACAACACGTGTCCGAACCAGGTGATGAGCCAGCTGAGGGCGAATATGGTGCCGACTTCGGCTCTGAAGACAAAATACAGACATGATCATCTTAAACAAAACAAGTCAGCAAACAATTGAACAAGAAATTATTTGTAGCATTGCTATAAGAACCTCCCAACATTAAGATAGTGTACTCACTGTTGCATGAAGTCGTAAACCTCGGGGTTGACTCGTTCTATAATGGGCATCAGGTAGTTTAAGATGTGTGTGGTGTTGTCCATAGTTGGGTCCATAAAGTCCCTGTGACGCATTAGAATGTGTAAGACAACACTAATACCAAAAAATGCATTGTAGATTGGCTATAGGGCTTATCCTTCAGAAATCTAACAGGCCCAAAATTCCCTAAATAAATCTGCATATCAAACACTGAAAACCTGAGATGGTGCGTGGAGAGTTTTTCCACCAGAGCAGTGGCGAGCCGTTCCCCCAACACGAGCAGGAAGGTAACCACGATGTCATGGTAACCCTGATAATAATGCAACTGGGGGTTTTTCACGAGCACACGTAGAATGATGTCGATGAGCTCTTCTTGAAGACCCGCACGCTGCTCGTCTGGCATCCCTGCGTCGGAGAGACAGCAACATTAGAACCGGCTACAGGTTTAAAACAAGCATCCAACTGGACGTCCGGTTAACTCACCTGGAGGGAAGCGACGCAAGGAACGCTGAACGTCTAGGAGCACTTGGTTGAAGTCCTTGTTATTGTCACGATCTATGGTTTCTACAGGGTGGAAAATAATTCAGCTGCAATTTCTGGAGTTTGTTTAAAAGTTCGAACCATTAAAGTAGGGTGAGAGGTTTATCATTGGAAATAAATTGAAAGTGGGAGTTACCTAGTTCTTCAGGTATCTGGTCCACTGATACATTGAGCAGTCTGGGCCAAACCTGCTGCCGGATCTCATCGGTCAGCAGACCTCCTTCACTGATGGCCATTCGCCTCAGAGTGGCCACGTCCACGGGCGTCACGTTCAGTGCTTGGGCGATATCTGCGATCTTCTTCTTCCGTCTGGACTCTGCATCTGCCAGCATGATCAAAAGAATCAGCGCCCAACCAAACCACAAGAACACTGAAGTATCTTCACACCACTGTCTCAAACTGTTGATCAGCTGTAAAATGGAGCTGGAATGGGAGACGTTGACCAACATCTCTTCCCTTTGCCCTTCTTTTGTGGACCAAACAGATCCCAGGGGGACATTCAAGGAAAGGTCTTTTTTTATTTCAACTCATATATGAGTCATGTCTGTATTAGGAATACACATTCATCCATACATCTTCTTGGACATGGGAAGACATTGCATTAATATGCTATTGTGTCCTATGGTGTGGTCCTATTAGAATCACATTAAATGATTAGGGCTGTGAAAATGATTCATATCTTCCAGAAAACAAGTTTGTCCGTTCACATGATACATGTTTTTTAACTTAAACTTTTAATTTCTGAACAGATTAACATACATGTACATGTATATGTTTAGAAAATATCTACATTTATTTTTCATTTAAATACATGAAATTAAAGTAAATAAACACACATTAATTAAAGACTTTAATTTTGGACACTAATTAAATAGTGTCTAAAATATATGCATGTGTGAGTTAAGTTATAAACAAAAAATATTTTGCAAAATGTAAAGAAAGACTTAGATTTCATTATTCAAATAATTTAAATGCTATATAAAAACGAATTTGAATGTATACATTTCTTTAATATATGCACATATATGTGTTGCGTTACAAATAAAAAATATTGTGCAATATCTACAGAAATACTCAAAACTTTTATTAGTCAAATAATTAAAACTACATATAAACCCTAATTAAATAATATAAATAATTTTAATATTTGCATGTCTATGTGTGCATTTAGAAATAAAAAAATCTGCGTTACAAATAAAAAATATTGTGCAAAATCTACAGAAATATTTGACTTTATTTTTCAAATAATTAAAATTAGATTTAAACACTAATTAAATAATATAAATAATTTTAATATATGCATGTCTGTGTGTGAATTTAGAAATTAAAAAAATATTGTGAAAATCTACAGAAATATTTGACTTTATTTTTCAAATAACTAAAATTAGATTTAAACACTAATCAAATAATATATATTTTTTAATATACGCATGTCTGTGTGTGCATTTAGAAATAAAAATCTGCAGAAATATTTGAATTTATTATTTAAATAATTAAAGTTATATATAAACACTAATTAAATAATATAAACAATTTTAAATATACACATGTCTGTGTGTGCATTTAGTACTAAAACAATATTGTGCAAAATCTACAGAAATATTTGACTTTATTTTTCAAATAATTAAAATTAGATTTAAACACTAATCAAATAACATATATTTTTTAATATACCCATGTCTGTGTGTGCATTTAGAAATAAAAAAATCAACAGAAATATTTGACTTTATTATTTAAATAATTAAAATCACATATAAACACTAATTAAATAATATGAATAATTTTAATATATGCCTGTCTATGTGTGCATTTAGAAATAAAACAATAATGTGCAAAATCTACAGAAATATTTGACTTTATTATTTAAATAATTAAAATCACATATAAACATTAATTAAATAATATGAATAATTTTAATATATGCCTGTCTATGTGTGCATTTAGAAATAAAACAATAATGTGCAAAATCTAAGGAAATATTTGACTTTATTATTTAAATAATTAAAATCACATATAAACATTAATTAAATAATATGAATAATTTTAATATATGCCTGTCTATGTGTGCATTTAGAAATAAAACAATAATGTGCAAAATCTACAGAAATATTTGACTTTATTATTTAAATAATTAAAATCACATATAAACACTAATTAAATAATATGAATAATTTTAATATATGCATGTCTGTGTGTGCATTTAGTACTGAAACAATATTGTGCAAAATCTACAGAAATATTTGACTTTATTATTCAAATAATTTAAATCACATATAAAATAAATGATTTGACAACTTTTAAAACCATGCTGTTTTTTACACTAGTTCTGTAATATGTCAACATTTATGTCTAATGTTGGGATGATGCACAATTAGACACACATGTGTATTGTTATTCATATGTACACATTATGGCACATAATGACGTCATAAATAAAGAATCTCACCTTGTTTTCCGAGTCCATTTAAAGGTGAAGACTTCTTCAGATTCATTCTGTCTCTTCTTCTCGTGTAATGCAGCTACATCACTTTAATTTCAACACATGTTTACTTTAGCATGACAGCTACGTCATCACATCCATACATCAGCTGTTTAAACTCATGCCAGGTGACGTCACACACTTCTATTCCTCATGTTTAAACACGCGTCTCGTGCAGAACCGGACCGGAAGTGCGGATTCTCATTTGTGTCTGTTCTGACCCTACAGCTGTAGCATCATCTGCTGTGACGTCATCATGCGGGAGAGGAGGATTCTGGGTAGCCGAGTTTTTATTTATTATTTTTTTTTAAACTCAAGAAATAATTAAATTACGCAGAACAAAAGTTGCAAAAACATATTTAGGAGATATTATATTTAAACATATCTTGTTTATTATTAATAATATAATTTAGTTATATTAGAGAGGGTTTTATACAATTCTTGTTTCTAAATGATATAAAATATAGGAAGAAATTAAAGAGGAAGAAATAGATTTTAATTAGATTTATGTATGTGAAACGTCCCAAAAATTAGGATATTTTAATAGATATTTTATTTTAAAAGATATTTAAAGCGTTATTGAATTCAGTATTGCAATTAATTAAAGATTAATCTATTTTAATAAATTAATAAAATATAATAAAAACAAAAATATATCTTTTCCAAGAGTCTTTTAAATATTTACAGTTGGGCAGCGGAGTTTCAAAAGCACGGAAGTGCGAGAAAATGAGAGGGTTCAAAATAAAAGTCACCTCTTCAGAACCCAAAATAGAATGCAAACAAATATTTTTCCAAAATCATGCACTTTTACACTTTATTTACCTTTAAATACGATTAGTGGGATTTTTCCTATTTTTAACAGCTTTTACCATGGTATGGTTGTGTTACACTATTATTGAGACTGTTTAAAATCGTATTTTTACAAACAGATTTATTGCAAATCAATAATTTCATTCACAGAAAGAAATTATTAATAGTATTATTTTTTTTGTTCTGTTTTTCTCCAATTTAAGAATTTTCGAACAGTTCACTGCTAGTCAAACGTTTTTGGACACTTATCACTCATCACCTTGCATTTATATATAAATAAAAATATAAACATCCATATACATACATAATTAAATTAAAAACATTTAAAATGTATGAATTAAATAAATGAACAATAACGTTTGCTTTTATTTTGTCGTTTCGTATTTCCGTCTCCTCGGGGCTTCCGTACGTGTTTAGATCCGTCACGTGAGTCCTGTGACAACAAAACAATCACGAATTGAGTTTTAGCCTTAAAAACGTCATTTTTACTTCTGAAAAATGCTCTCAAGACTTTTAAAAGAACACCAAGCTAAACAAAACGAGAGAAAAGAGTTGCAAGGTTTGATTTTTACACACATAATGTATGTGTCTAATGTAAGCATGTGTTATAGATGATCACATGTTCAGTGTTGTTGTTGACCCTGTAAGATTAAATAACATGTTTATCACATGTGTGCAGAGAGAAGGAGACGAGATGCTATAGCAGCTGCCACATGTTTAACAGAAGCTTTGGTGGATCATCTCAATGTAGGGTGAGGACCTGACACAGAGACTTTCATTGGGTCCCCTATAGCTTATATAGGGTCAGATTCAAAGGCCAATTCTTATTGGGTGCTGTGTGAGATGTACAGCTCATATATGTTGAGGGCTTTCTTCAACGCTTGATCAAAATCCCATCCCAGAGAACATGACCATCCTATTTTAAAGAAGACAACATGAGTGGTTCGGTGTATACATCCTATATACATCCTATATGATGAGTATTACGCCTTCCAAACTGAATTTTCCATAGGGTACCGACTAATCAGACACTTTGTGAGATGCACGTTAGCGTATTAACCAGAATAAAGTCCGTTCTTGTGATCAGTGCGGTCATAATCCAAGTCTTTGTGCCCACTTTCTGATGCAATTCTGTTAAAGCGGCTTACAACTGCGTGCATTGTTTTCATGCAATGGACGAATTTATATAAGCGAACTACGCCGAAGTCCAATCACTCACCCTTCAATTTGTGATTGATTCAGGGTGGCGCAGGCCTACGTCAACCAGCGTAAACTGGACCACGAGGTGAAGACTTTGCAGGTGCAGGCGGGACAGTTTGCAAAGCAGACGGCTCAGTGGATCAGCATGGTGGAGAACTTCAACCAGGCTTTGAAGGTGCCTCTTAGTTCGGAAATCGGGACAAAACCGAAACCTTGTGCACTAGTTTCTTGTGAATCTAAACATATGATGCTTTGCATAATGTATGTCATGACATGGATCACTTTGTTTTTTAGGAAATTGGAGATGTGGAGAACTGGGCACGGAGCATCGAGATGGATATGAGGACGATCGCCACGGCTCTGGAGTACGTGCATAAAGGCCCGGCTCAGCCCGTCACCTCATAAATAAAGTTCACACTAGTGTCAAGAGGCTTGACAAAACTATGAGACTTTCACTGCTTGGGAATCTTGAAACATGGACGCTGAGATGTTTTATTTATGTTTTCTATATGATCAGTACACTTGGAAAATAAAAGCTCTGTTGTGGATAGCTTCTGGTCTTTTACTTATTGTAATACAACTATGAGTGAACAAGCCTTACATGTTAATATTGTGTAACAGCTCGCTCACTACACAGCATATTGTGTCCTCTCCCCATATATATATATATATATATATATATATATATATATATATACCTGCATCTATTAAACATCACTCTCCATTCCGTCTAAACAATGAACTTGCTACACCAACATATCAACTAGATTTTCCTTTCTAGCTAAGAATTTCTAGAACTTGCCTTTTATACGTGTTCATTTTCCCACCTTAATTCTTTATGTTTGATCATATTTAATTCCAGGCACATGTTTCACCTATAAGGTGTGTTTACGCAAGGATAAACGTTTATTTAGGGGTCATGAAAGGAAAGAGGAGAGCAAGGGCAAAGGTCAATGTTCACTTCCACTTGGACTTCAGACGGGTTACCAAACACTAGTTTTTAAAATGTTTTGAAACGGAGGTGTAAAGTTAATTTGAACATTGACAATTGAGGCAGTTTTTTGTGAAATAGTAAGATTTTCAGTCATCATTATGCGAGTATGAGAACTTTTTTGTTTGGAATAGTTCAATTATAGTAGAGTACATGTCAGCAACCCAAATTCCATCTACCTGAAAATGCTGTTACCTAAAATGGCATTTTCCTTCTCAATAGGGCCCCCACCCCATCTATTTTAGGATCACACATACACAAACACTCAAAAATGCACAAACTGTGAGATTGGAGATTAGAAATTGTGACTCTGTCACAGAGGATCAGCATTAGGGATAAATCTGAGCGCCAGCTCCGCTCCAAACCATTCAACCAAACACACTCACAACCTGCAGCTCCATCCAAGAAGGGAAACGGTAGGACCATGAATGAATCTTATATTTATTTTTTCAGAATCGCATTTGAATATGGGTGTTTGCATGTTACGTTCTTAAGTATTAATTTATGTCATTACTAAGATGATGGTAAATATTTAACATGAATTATCTTTTAACAAACTTTAAATAACAGAACACAGTATTATAACCAGTGTCAAAAGGGTTAAAACACTCAGATTGAATGTATAATCCACACTTTGAGAAGGTGGATTATAAATACACTGAGTGATAATTTAACCCTTTCTAACACTGTCGATTTTAACCCGAGCATGATCATAAATTGCTTTAATATATGCATAATATAAACCTTGAGTTGGATGAAAATAAACTTTTTATATTGAAAACCTTAAATGACACCATTAAGACTTTTTTTAATTGATAGACTGAATACATTTTGGATTTGGTTTAAAAATTTTATTCTTCAACATCAATATCATAACATCATATATGCAATTCAATATCTCAATGTTTTATTAAGAAGAACACTTGTGAAATTCATTCATAATGATTTGTATTTCTTCCGAACTAAGGAAACTAAAAATTATTTCACACTTTAGGCATTTATTCGTCTCTGCTTAGTTTCATGAATCGTCTCTCATTCTCTTTACTATTAAGTCCCTGAGGCTTATAGGTTTTGAGGTCTGAGAGGCTTATAGTACCTTCGTGAAACCGGATTGTCCATTTCTCGTAAGGAAACGGTCTTAGCCCTCTCTTAACCCCAACACTGATTTCAATGTTCCCCTTTGTTTCATAAGAGAATTATCTCAAGACTTCTCATTCCGTCAGGAATGACGCCTGTGTCCACATAATCTAAAACCACAAAGCTGTGCACGTGGATCAAGAATGGTTTCAATTCAAGGCTGTTAAATAAATTGAAAGTGGTTAGTATAGCTAAAATAGAATTGTTTTGTTAAATTAAAGACAAAAGCAAGAGAGTATCGTCTTATACCAATTTACAAACTTGTTCTTGAATAATTCCTGTGGTTGTCGAAGGAACTACGCCTTGAACTTTCTATGCTAATTTTGTCAAAATTTTTACCAAACAGCATCTGTTTACAAATCATCTTTGCTGATTCAGACATGGAGATAGAATACATTTCTGAGTACTTGAGGTAGGAACATTCGTAGTTTTATAAAACATAATCAAATATGAAAAACGCAACAACCAAAAAAATTGCATAATCGTATAATTTGTCTTGTTTGTATATTCTCTCTCTATGTTTTCTTAGTAATTTGACGTGGATACATGGCTTGGGTGCATTTGTGCTGCTCTGGGCTCTGGTGTGGTTCTGCCGGGACAACCTCGAGATTGACAACGTCAAAGAAAAATACGTGTTTGTGACCGGCTGCGACACCGGTTTTGGGAATCTGCTCTGTAAACGCCTCGACAAACGGGGTTTCAGAGTCCTCGCAGGTTGTCTCACGGAGAAAGGGGCTGATGATTTGAAAAGGGTGACCGGGCCTTACTTGAAGACCTGCATATTGGACGTGTCCAATACAGCTAGCATTCAAAAGGCCGTGGAATGGACCGAAAAAGAAGTTGGAGATAAAGGTTTGGCTTTGAGTTGACCCATCATATTCTAAAAAACGTGTTATGTGATGTCTTTGTTCGAAATTTTCTAGGACTTTGGGGTATTGTGAACAATGCCGGGCGCTCGCTGCCAATGGGTCCATCTGAGTGGATGAGAATCGAAGACTTTCAAAGCACCCTAAAAGTGAACATGATCGGAGTTATCGAGACGACCATGAATTTTTTGCCTCTTATCAAAAAAGCTCACGGTAGGGTTGTTAACGTAGCATCGGTGTTGGGTAGAGTCGCGGCCAACGGTGGAGGCTACTGCATCTCGAAATTTGGCGTGGAGAGTTTTTCGGACTGTCTGAGGTATCCCTTCCACCATCCATCCATCTAGTTTTTCGAGTAAACCCCTTTCTTTAAAAACCCTCATGTCATTTCAGGAGGGATATCCAGTATTTTGGAATCAAGGTGTGTATAATCGAACCTGGATTCTTTAAGACTCAGGTGACCAGCTTAGAGCCCATCGAGAGGGAACTACAACGCCTCTGGAACCAGCTTCCCCTCGAGGTGAAGGAAAGTTACGGAGATAAATACCTGGACAAATGTAAGTTCTTTGTCACTACAGACCAGCTTCTCTATTAAACACTGTGTACAAAATAATTTCATTTTCTTTCTTCAATCCCTCCCCAGACATCAAGATCCAAAGATTGATCATGAACGCCATTTGCGACCCAGACATAAGCAAAGTGACCAACTGCATGGAGCACGCACTGCTGGCCGTCCACCCGAGGACACGCTACAGCGCGGGCTGGGATGCCAAGCTCCTATGGATCCCCTTGTCCTACATGCCCGCTTGTTTTGTGGACATTGCTTTAAAACTAGTGATGCCAAAGCCAGCCAAAGGTGTCTAGTGTGCAAGCGAAGTCGATCTTAGACCCAACAGATTTCATTTCTAATTTTAGAGCCGTCGATTTATGGAACATCTATTATAGGAGCTCCTAATTTTGGAGTTGTTGAATGGGGTTAGTAGGTGATGATGATTGTGTAATGTTTACAAAGTGTTTTTGTAGGCACAGCCGATTGAAGAAGAAGGTTTTCCTTAAGAATGAAGTTGTAAAAAAATAATTTGCTGTAAAATAATGTATGTTATCAATGTGTACCAACTTGTGCCTGTTTTTCGGCTTATTTAATTATAGTATTTAATTATTGTATTTAAATACCGTCTCATTTAATTTAAAGCGATTGCAATATTATATCGCCATGTTTTAACATGTGTTCACAAACACAATTCAATAAACAATTTATTTGAAATGTTTATTTGCGTGCACAACCGAAAAATACATGGACACAATCGAAACCTTAAAATTATGAAATTCATATTTTAAACTGATATAAATACACGTTATTTTATATAAAATGGACAAATTCAATGTAAATAAAAATTTAAATTTAAATAAAAAATTATTAATTAAAATATAATAATTTTCTTCAACGCTCAACTATTTCCCTGACTTTAATACCCTTTTAAAATACATTGACACAATCGAAACCTTAAAATTATGTAATTCATATTTTAAACTGATATAAATACACTTTATTTTATATTAAAATGGACAAATTGAATATTAAATTTTTTTTAAATAAAAAAATATAGATTAAAATATAATAATTTTTCAACGCTCAACTATTTCCCTGACTTTAATACCCCTTTAAAACCCTTTCCCCCCAATGTTTGCCCACCCAAAGTTCTTCTGTAACCTGTGACCCAGTGTACTCCACGATGACGTCACACGGCTGTCCGTCTCCCAAGCGCGCACCTGTCGACGCGCGTCAGAAGCGAAGCGCACTTAGCAGTGCGCGGACCGTTATCTACCAACGCCTCCAATAAAGTTCTCGGAACCATGTTTCTGAAGACGTTTCGACCTCACAACGCCGGACTCGTCCGGTTCCTGTCGAAAGACTTCTTGAGGAACCGCGCAGTGTCTCCGAACGACGGAATCCAGAGGAGATCCGCGAGCGTGTCGGCGCGTACGCGCGCAAAGAGCGCCGCGCCCGCGCCCGCCGCCGCGGAGTCAGCTGCGTGAGTGTCCTTTAAACGTGTATGACGTCATGAAATGTGTTGAAAACCCTCACACTTGTGCTTCAATCCTCTGCAGGAGGAACCTGAGCGGTAAAGGGTTGTTCTCTGGTCTGGAGGACATGCTCTTCTACACAATAACTCAAGGAGAAGATCAAGTGTCCGTCTCGAACTTCATTGCTGTAAGATGTCTTCAAGTTTCCATGCACACACTCAAACGCATTCCGTCCTTGGAGGTCATCTCGAGAGGTTCCGTCGTTTTTTCCACGTTGGGTCGGCCAACAGCTGCACATTTTTTGGCCTTGTGTGTTCCGGCATCGCTTACACCACTGGGAATTTGATAGGGAACCCATGGCACCCCGAGCTGGGTTCCTCCGGTTCCTCGGGTTTGGGAGCCTTGGGCGATAGTTCTCATTGGGTTGGGATGAAGGCGTCTTGGTCTCAAGTGGGTTTTGTAACATTAAACGCGTGACACGATTCATTGTCGACTTTTATAATAGGAATAACCTAATCAAAATGATGAAACAATTCATAACATGTCTCCAGGAGCTTCTTAAGACCCTGAGATGCTCCATCTCTTCTCCTCCATCGATTCTGCGCCCTCATTGGGTTTTGTGTCCTCAACATTCAATCAAACCCCAGTCTTATTTAATAACATGCAATTTCGTCGTGAAAAATAACGTTTCGTAGTTGTGTCTGCGTAACATATTCCAGACATTTGGCCACCTTCAAATCATAAAAACGAGTTCACTCGAGTGTCAAACCCTTGGGTTTACCATATCTAAAAAAAACCCTGAGAGATCAGCATTTTGAAATCTGTTTATCAGGCGGTGAAAAGCACCGGACTTCTTACCTCGGACCCCCGACTGCGTGACTGCATGGAAAAGATCCGTCAGGCTGTCCGGGAATCCACCGGAGAGGCCATGATGGACCGCGAGCTGTTCCGCAAGTATTGTTCACACTCATGCACACTCACGTTGTATACGAGCGTCGCCTTGTTGTGAATTAATGATTTGAGATTGATGCGGTGACAGGTGTGTTGGGGGAAACATTGTTCTGCTTAGTCTGGCTTTCAGACGTAAGTTCATCATTCCCGAATTTGAGGCCTTTGTGAGCATCATCGATCAGATTTACAACAGGTGTAAGCAGCAAGAAGATGGACAGGTGACTCTTTATACTCTCATTTCGTTACTTGTTCATCATAAGGCTCAACGTTGTGTTTGTTTGTTAAGGTGGCAAAGTACATTCCTCATCTCACCAAGTTTAGTCCTGATCTATGGGGGGTTTCTCTCTGCACAGTAGACGGCCAAAGGTAAGTAGACGCTAGTTCTAACAAAGTGTTTCCTTCATAAAATATTTGTGCTTGAGAAAGTCTCGATGTTCTTAGGCATTCAGTTGGAGACACAAAAGTGCAGTTTTGCCTGCAGTCTTGCATGAAGCCGCTGGAATACGCCATCGCTGTTCATGAACACGGGACGGACGGGGTTCACCGATACGTGGGGAAGGAGCCGAGCGGATTCACATTCAACAAACTCTCTCTGGATGAGGATGGTGGGTGAGAACTATTGACGGAACAAATATAAAAGGAGATATTTTGAAGGATCCCATTCACTTCTATTGTATGGGCACAAAACCAATGCAAGTGAATGCGTGCCAGCAACCAACATCCTTTAAAATATCTTCGAGTTCCTTGAAAGAATGAAAGTCAAACAAGTCATCAAAGTAAATGATGGGAAACGTTCATTTTGGATGTACTATCACTTTAAATGCCTATATAAATATGTTCATATAAGGTCATTGTTGACATAATAAATACACACTAATCGAAATTTGATTGCTTGTAGAAGTTAATATTTTCTCTCTGTCCCCAGATAAACCTCACAATCCAATGGTGAACGCTGGCGCCATTGTCATAAGTTCTCTTATCAAGGTAAACAGACACCCATGCTGCGCTCTGATTGGTAGAAACCGTTGCCTCACAGCATTGAGACTCAGCCCAGACATGACAACATATCTAGAACCATAAAACTGCAAAATTTAAATGAATGCAGTTACGTTCTGCACAGTGGGGAAAATTTACAGGTTTGCATATTGGATCAATGATGGACAACTCGAGTCTAATGCAAACACTTATATAACGCACATGTATAAATGAACAAACTGAGCCAAGAGGTTAAATAAGCCGTAACCTTTGACCCGCACAATGATTTGATGGTGTACCAGCATGTGTGTGACGAACGAGGGGTCTGGACAATGTCCAGCCAATTAAAAGGGTTCTATTTAGTGGGTGTGTTTGTGTTACCCGAATCAGATTGACAGCTCCATTTCTTCAAAATCCTTTATTTTGACCCAGTTCCTAAACTTTACAATATATTGTAATGCTTGCAAAACAGAAGTCAACTTTGATTGTTTCTGTGTTTTTTCCAGCCCGGTGTCAACAAGGCAGAGAAATTTGACTATGTAAGTAACATTCTGGTTTTGTCAATGAATTGAATTGTTATCGTGATTGGTCTTTGATATCGGCTTTTTATTGTCATGCCAGGTGATGGAGTTTGTGAAGAAAATGACGGGTGGAGAGTACGTGGGCTTCAGCAACGCAACGTGAGTGTTTGGTCTTCCGTGAACACGTGTAGTAAGTGTTGAAATCATTGATCTGATGTTTGTCTAACAGGTTTCAGTCGGAAAAAGAGACCGGAGACAGAAACTTTGCAATAGGATACTACCTAAAAGAGAAGAAGGTTAGTTTTGGTGACAACTATCACTGATTTGCTCGTAATAAGTTGTACATTATAAATAATTGTGTTTGAATTACAAATTCATTTGGCTACTGTGATGTCACTCATTTTAGTGTTTTCCTCTGGGGGCGGACATGATAGACGCTCTCGACTTTTACTTTCAGGTATGTTTTGGTAATACTAATACAAGAAAACACGAATACCTCTGGGAGACGTCTACATGATATCTGCGTTTAGATATTTTTTATATTATTTGTTCTTCTGCAACACATCTGAGATAGGTCTGCTGTCAGATTTCATAAAGACATTAAGAAGATATCTTCAAGATGTTTGTGATTTAGAATGATTTTAACTACTCTAAACAGTTTTTTCGACATAATCAGACGTTTATTAAACATTAATCAGACGTTTATTAAACATTAATCAGACGTTTATTAAACATTAATCAGACGTTTATTAAACATTATTCAGACGTTTATTAAACATTAATCAGACGTTTATTAGACATTTTCAGCCGTTTATTAGAAGTTTAAGGATGTTAATCAGATGTTTATTAGACGTCTTTAAGATGTAAATCAGAGGTTTTTTAGACATTTTAAGGCATTTATTAGAAGTTTAAGGATGTTAATCAGACGTTTATTAGATGTTTCCAAGACGTAAATAAGATGTTTATAAGACGTTAATCAGACTTTATTAGAAGTGTTTAATATGTAAATCAGACGTTTTTAAAACGTAAATCAGATGTTTATTAAAATTTTATTAGACTTTAATCAGACGTTTATTAGAAGTTTAAGAATGTTAATCAGACATTTATGTAATTTTTTAAGATGTAAATCAGATGTTTTTAAGAGGTTAATCAGATGTTTATTAGACAGTTTTAAGACATTAATTAGATGTTTATTAGACGTTTTTAAGACGTAAATCAGACGTTTATTAGACGTTTATTAGACATTAATCGGACGTTTATTAGTCGTTCTTAAGACGTAAATCAGATGTTTATTAGATGTTATTCAGAAGTTTTTCAAACATTTTTCAGACATATTTCAGACATTTTAGTTGTTTATTAGATAATTTTTTCAGATGTTTTACACAGCAGACATTTTCCAGATCTTAAGCAGACATCTTACACTGTACCTCTGCTATCTTAGATATCATTATACTTTTTATTAATTACTATTATAGTTCCGTTCTCTCGTCATAGCTGTGCTCCATCGAGGTCACGTGCGAGTCTGGCAGTGTGATGGCGGCAACATTGGCTAACGGAGGCATTTGTCCAATCACGGGAGAGAAAGTCTTAAGCACCGAAGCCGTACGGAACACGCTAAGTCTCATGCACTCCTGTGGGATGTATGATTACTCCGGACAGTTCGCTTTTCACGTAAGTAAACACCTGAAGTCTAGAAAATAAATTCGATTTTATGACAAACGTCAAAAATGTATAATTGTTTGTGTATTTGTCAGGTGGGGTTACCTGCAAAATCCGGTGTGTCAGGTGCTGTGCTGCTGGTGGTGCCAAACGTGATGGGCGTCATGTGTTGGTCGCCCCCTTTGGACAAAGTCGGTAACAGCGTCCGTGGAATCCGCTTTTGTCAGGTGTAATATTAGTTTTTGTACTTCCAGTTAATAGTAACAAACATTGTATCAACTTATTTTAAATGCAATGACATCTTTCTTTTATTAGGAGCTCGTGTCGTTGTTTAATTTCCACAATTATGACAATCTGAGGCACTTTGTCAAGAAGCAGGACCCTCGCAGACAGTCCGGTGATGATAGGGTATTGCCATCACAGATGTTTTTAGATATTTTATGTTATTCTATAAAATGAATAAATATGCTTCTCAAATGTAAACTGTTCTCTTGATGTTTCAGAACAAGTCTGTAGTGAATTTGATGTTTGCTGCCCACAGTGGAGATGTCTCCGCTCTCAGAAGGTTTTTTGATAATCTTTATAATTTTTCCTTCTTCGCTGCTTCTGATTTTTTTTTGGTTAACCTTTGTCTCTTTCATCTTCTCAGATTTGCTCTGTCATCTATGGATATGGAACTGAAGGACTATGACGCTCGTACGCCTCTCCATGTGGCTTCTGCAGAAGGTCAATAAGTTAACTGTGATAAACTTAATTGTTTAATAAAAATAAAGTGTATTTTTACTATTAAGAGTATATTTATTATTAAGCACTCTTGTGTGTCTGATATTTTTTCAGGTCAGTTAGAAGTCGTTTTGTTTTTGATTCAGGCTTGTCATGTCAACCCCTTCGTGAAAGACCGGTACTCATACTTTTTTATTAATAATAAAGTTTCCTTAAAGGGGCAGTCCACGCAAAAAGGAAATTCTTTTATAATTGAAACCGTTTGTATTTTGCTTATTCAGGTGGGGAAACATTCCTCGTGATGATGCCATGCAGTTCGGACACACAGACGTGGTGAAGATACTACAGGAATATGAGCACAACTTCAGTCCAGAAATGGCTAAGACTGACGCCGGTGAACGCAACGGTCATTCCAACCTGAAGTCTTTAGAAAGAAGAGTGTGATCTGATGCGATCCCTTCAGACTCAAAGACTCTATGGCTAAAGCATCCTTGGAAATATCCTTGGATTGATGGAAATATATCACGACACAGCAAAAGCACTTGTTTTTATGTTGCTTTGTAAATATAATATGGCTGTAAATAAATTGTTTGTGAATATTCTTTGACTTTCATGATTTTTGACAATGACCTATCACATAGTTTTTTCTCAGACGGAAGTTGTGGGTTACTGAAACAGGAGGTGGCAAACACTGCGTGCACACAAAAGCAAATAAAGAATAAGTAAAATTTTAACTTTAGCGGTTGTTTTACTAACAAGGGTGTTTGCAAAATAAAAACCTAAGTTCTTACCAGTCTCGCTCTCGCAGCCATCTTGATCAAGCAATCATGGTGGAGGCGATTGAGCTGGCGGACCATAACCAGCAGAAAGACGCCGGGGTGCGAACATTGCCGTATCCTGGGTGGATGGTCCAGGAATGACACACCCCGGAGGTCCCCAGCGACCCATGAGCAGTGACGAACCCCTGCCAACCGATGAACCTGAACCACAACCCAGGGCCTGGCTGGCTAGCTGTATGTTACACCAGGACCCCACTGAAGAGGCGGTGAGAGTCCGGATATGAGTCAATGGCAAGAGCCATCGTGCACTGCTGGATCCAGGTAGCGCATTCACCCTGGTACATCCCAGCGGGTTCCTGGCTGTTGGAGGTCGGGGTTGTGAAGGACCTCCCAAAACCTGTTTTCCTCGAGTCGAGACTGGCCCGGATAGGACCGCGTGTCAAGCAACCCACCGGCCAGCTAGAAGGGGAGCCGCTGAGTACAGAAGCCACCTCAAAGAAGACAAATTCTACCACCCTTGGCAACGGCGGATAGTTGGAGAGATGAGAGAACATCATGCTGATGATAGGCTGAAGCACTGCCGGTCTCAGGTCCGCATCAAGGACAGGAAGCACAGGGGGGACCCCCTCCTCTCCCAAACTTCATCATCCAGAATGCCCTGCTCTATTGCGTTGCCCAGCAGCAGGGTGGGAAAAACAACTACTGGTCGTTCCTAAATCCAATACGGAGATGGCCTTAGAACTGGCCCTCTCACATCAGATGCTGAGGTGATTGGCAGCCGAAGACAGAAGAGATTGGGACCCGATGCTCCCTTACGTGCTCTTGGGGATCCCGGAGGTTCTCCAGGCGTCCACGGGCTTCACACCATTTGAGCTGTTATTTTGCCGGCCCCAGGGTTGTTGGATGTAGCCTGGGAGGCCTGGGAGCGCCAACGGGCCCCCCTCTGCACCATAGTCGAGCATGTAAGCGAAATGAAAGAGCGAATCGAGCGAGTGAGGCCATTAGTAAAGATACATCTCACACAAGCCCATAAGGCTCATCAGAGGCGGAACAACTGGCCGGCCCTGCCCAGGGAGTTCAGACCCTGCTACAAAGTGATGATTCTCGTTCCCCAACGCGGCATGCAAGTTTCTGGCCACTCGTCAAGGCCCCATACCGTGGTGGGGAGAGTAGGACAGCCAGTAAGGAGACAGACGGAACAAATATTCAAAATCAAACTATTCAAGAAATCTCCACCACTGCCTTGACCCCTGCTAAGCCTGTTGTGGGGGACATGGACCCCACCTTTCATCGGTCTAGAACAAGGAGCTGCAGGACCTGGTTTGTCAGTTCTACAACGTCTTTGCCTCTACCCCTGGGCAGACCCAAGTGATCCAGCATCAAATATGGACTCCCCCTGAAGTAATCTACCGGCAGCGGCCACACAGAGTCCCGGAGGCTCGTCGGCAGGCTATCATAGAGGAGGTCCAGCAGATGCTTAAATTAGGGGTGATAGAGCCAGGCTGCAGTGCATGGTCCAGACCCATCTTGATAGTCCCCAAGCCTGATGGCACTCTTCGCTTCTGTAACGAATTCAGAACACTGAACGAGGTGTCGGCATCTAACCAATGCCCCGAGTGGACAAGCTTTTACACCGGTTTGGAAGGGCTCGTTTGACCCTGGATATGACAAAGGGGTATTGGCGGAAGAGGATAAACCCAAAACCGCTTTCATCACACCAAGCGGATTTGGCAATACAGAACCCTTCCCTTTGGCCTCCATGGAGCCCCAGCTATATTCCAACGCCTCATGAACGTGTTACCTTGGACCCACCGAGCAGACACTGCAGCTAAGCGCTGTCGCGATAACGGATCAGGGTAAATTGTTTTTTTACTTCTTCAGTAAAGAGAAGTAAAGGCTGTGGCCTTATTGTTTTACAATTCATCACCTGCATTAATGTTAAATAAATTTATAATGACACCAGAGTGTTACGTGTCATCTTACCGCAAACTGTTAATATCCAGGCTTTCGTTAATTTTGAATTCTGAAACGATGGCAAGCGCTCTCGTCCCAAAACCTAATGCCAGTTCGCCAGTTTGGGAAAATTTCGGCTTCCAACCCAATGAAAAGGGTAAGTCTACAAATTTAAATGAACCTATTAGCAAAATTTGTAGCAAAGAGGTCCCTGTGACATGCGACAATACATCTAATTTGTGTTGTCATCTTGCTAACTGTCATCCAGCCATTGAAGCGCAGCTGCCTCCTTCAGCATCAGGTCGCGGAGCAACATACAATAATAATCATACTAGATATCCACTGCTGTCCAAAGTCGCGCACAAATACTTGTGTACTTTCGGAAAGGGTTTCCAGTGGCGCCGGGAATATTGTTACCCCCATGTGTTCCTTCCTAAAACCACATTAATATGTTGGTTTTCCTAGCGCGAAACAAAGATATGATAACCCAGGTGTCACATCCGTTAACGCTTGCATAGGCTTAACATTTCATTTAATCTCTTAATTTTCACAAAAGTTCATTTTCATGTGATACTTAAGAAATTATTTCGTTTTTCATATTGGAAAAAAAGATTTCTTATAGATTGTTTTCATGTCATAGCCCACTTTAGAATTATTTGATTTCTTTTTTTTTTCTTATTGCTGTTTGGCATTAAAAGAATGAACAAATGTTTTAAAACGTGTCTCTGTGTCAGTTAAAAAGCAGGAATATATTCCACATAGCTCAGCAATAGAGCTTTTTTTGAAGTAAAATCTAAATGGTGGTAAAACCACATACAATAGAGATTGTTTTGCAGAAAAATCAAGATTTTTATTTATTTATTTTTATCGGCGGTAAAACCACATACCGCGCTATTGAGCCGCAGGGGAAACCGCAAGGGAAATTTCCAACTGCGACAGCACTAGCTGCTGCATATATAGAAGACGTGGTAATCCACTCGGGCATTTGGACCAACACCAGAGCCACTTATGGGGGCTGCTCACGGAGCTGCGCAGGGCCGGCCTCATCCCTTACTTCTCCTCTATAGCTGCCATCTGACTGAACTGACCAGGAAAGTGCACCCGGAGGAGGTCGAGTGGAGCCCGGAATCAGAAGAAGCGTTCCAGCGGGTGAAGAAGGCCCTGACATCGGAGCCAGTCCTGCGAGCTGGAGAATTCAACTGCCCTTTCCTAGTGCAAACATATGGTTCCGACGCAGTCCTGTCTCAGGTGAAGGATGGAGAGGACGACCCATGATCTTCATCAGTCGAAAGCTTACCAAGGTAGAACGAATTATGCAGCAGTGGAGAAGGATGCCTTAGTCGTCAAGTGGGCAGTCCTGGAGCTGCGCTACTACCTCTGCAGAAGGTTCACGCTGGTCACCGATCATGCCCCCCTACAGTGGATGGCAGCGCAAAGGAAATGAGATATTCAGGGACAGACTGAAGTTAGACAGTCCGACTGGATCTCTCACCATCACAAACATCAGTATCACAAAATCTGGACTTTACAAGCCAGAGATCATCAGTGACGGAGGAACTTCATACAAGATATTCAACCCTACGGTCTGTGGTGGGTTTCATTATCAAAATGGGTGTTTCATCGTTTCTTCTGGTTTACTCCTAAAAAACATTTTGCTGATTTATTTAGATTGATAGGCTGTCTAAACAATTCATGCTCATATTTTTCAGCTCATCTGCCCTTTCCTGTAATTTCCAAAGGCGAAATACAGATACATATTAGGGATCTGAGGCATACAGTCAATCTGATACAGGAAATGGTAAAATGATATAGACTTTGCTGTAGGAGAAGCAATATCCCACCTGTTGGTTTCTCTAAAATTATGGACAATGTATGCCATTGTCCCGGCTGAGATGTGGCTAATTTGACTGTAAATGACATAGTTTTGTGTTTAAAAGATGTTCAAGCATTTCAAATAGATGTTCAATTTATGCATTTTGTATCAAAGCAATAAAAATATGTTAATTGTATCGCTTACAAAGATAGATGTTGTTCTAACTGCCAAGAGTTTAGGATACTTCTAAAAAGGAATTGAAAAAACTTGAAGTGCAATAATATACAATCACTTACTATTAGTTATTATTAATATTGGTTTTTAAGATTTAATAACAAATGTAACTTTTTTTTAATTATTATGCCACTTGACTTTAGCAAAACTCTTTGCACAGTTCTCCTGAACAACTTTAAGTTTGGTACAACAGTTCATTTTACTTTAAATACGCATTAAAATGACCAAAACACTTCATATATTTCTCAAGAAAGCTCATTCTTTCATAACACCCGCAACGGTTTTCAGTTCACAAACACACATGGTCATGTATAAAACAATAAGATAACATTAAACGATGTTTTCTTCTCTAAATAAAGAAAGTGTCTAGTGTTTAGAATGTGTTGTAATGTAAGTTACAGGAATGAATCAGATACGAGGGGGTTCAGCTTTATTCTAATTTGTATTTTTTTCAAGTACAATTATTTGCATATGTCTCATTTACATACTGCAACAGACACAAAAGGAATGCTAAACGTGACCTGCGCTTGGTCAAAATACATTTTTACATTTAAAAATGTTTCAATAAAATATTGCTGTGGAATTTCACCGTCTTATTCAACGTTGCATTGCGGTATTGTGTTTTGAAAATAGAATGTAAAGATGTCAAAATTTGGCTTAAGGTTCGAAATGAGAATCAGAAATGATAAACTCTACTTCAATATGTCCTTTAATATGAAAAAATTTAAGTTTTAAAATGTTGAGTTGTTAAACAAGTTGACTTAATATAAGAAAGTGGCATTACCGGTTATATAAAACTGAAAGTGTTCTGTGCTATTAGAGGAGGAGTTAAACCGTCTACACAAAGAGACAAGGTGTTTGTTTCTGATCTGTCAGTAAATGTTCTCGGATTATTTCTATGTATTAGATTTAGTTTATTTTTAAGAACAAGAAACTCTTTTTTTTAAAACAGATCATGCCGACAGACTTTAAATGGATATGTGGAATTATAATCTGAAGATCCTGCAGTGTTTTTTCTGTCTATATACATTGCTCACGAATGGTATGTGATATTCTTTCTTTAAAGAATGTGATCATTAGTCTTTCTTTGTGCTAGAAAAGCTTGAACATCCAGCAAAACTTCATCTTTACTTTTTGTCAGGAAGTGTAAACTGAAAACATGCAGAATCAATTTACACGAAGAAGACATTGACGACAAAGGGGGAAAACTTAGAAAGTGATGTCATATACCTGATCCTAATGTGATTTTAAGAAAGCAAAGATTTATAGGCTATATGCTTTCTCTTTAAATCAGAACGCCGGTCAAATGACAAATCTGCTTTAAACTACATTCTTTTTTCTTATTCTTCAAGATGGTTCAGATGTTGATCGGACACAAATGAGCTCCAGAAGAGCTTTGGTGTTCATAGACAGACAGATGACAGGGACGACTGTAACGACAGCTGGGTTTGTTCTTCTCTTTACCAGGAATAATGTAGTTCCTGCATTCAAAGAACATGTCTTTACTCGCAAAACAAAGAACGTAACACAAGAACATACAAAGATTCTTTTTCTAGATGTGGCAAGCAGCTGACGAAAAAATGTGAAATAAAATGATCCGAAATCATGGATCACGATTCACAAATCAGTTTTCTTTTGTCGGTTTCTGTGTCTTACGGGTGGCGAGGAAAGCGGAACCTTTTCAAATGATGAAAGTTGTCAGAACACACGTGTTATTCCGTTAAAAACGAAAAATAAATTTACAAATAAAAAAACGGTATCGTTAAAGATTCAACCTGTGGTACGAAGTAAAGGTTACTAAATAACAGCAGTTTTGGAGATAGGCCAACCAAGATGTTTGCGTCACACTGGATTTTCTTACAGGGGGTTGGAAGAAACGAAAAAAAGAGGTTTTCTAAAATCATATTTACAGATGAACGAAATAAAACCTTAAGAACAATGACCAGACGTTAAAATCTGACATGATGCTTACCTCTTTGTGTTTCAGATGTGTTTGGTGATGATGGAGATGAAGTGAAGTCAGTGTCAGTGATGGAGGGAGATTCTGTTACTCTACACACTGATCTTACTCACATCCAGAGAGATGATTGGATACTGTGACACTTTGTTTCTCAAGGGATTCATATAGCTCAGATTCATATGAACACCTTTCAAATGTTTGACAGTAATAAGATATTCAGAGACAGACTGAAGTTGGACAATCAGACTGGATCTCTCATCATCACAAACATCACAAGCACAGACGCTGGACTTTATAAACTACTGATCTGCAAAGACACAGGAATAACACACATGCGATTCAATCTTACTGTCTATGGTGAGTTTATTATCTTTTTAAACTAACACACTTTATATTTACATTGGTTCACTTTCGACAGAATTCAGATTTACTATTTGAACTTTTTTTACTTTTTAAGGCAATATTCATATTATACAGTTGTATTTTCCAGCTCGTCTGCCCATTCCTATCATCACCAGAAACTCTCCTGAATGTTCTTCATCATCAGATAAATGTGTTGTGTTGTGTTCAGTGTGTAATGTGACACATGTGAGTCTCTCCTGGTATAAAGGAATGAGTTTATTATCCAGCATCAGTGTGTCTGATCTCAACATCAGACTCTCTCTACCTCTGGAGGTGGAATATCACCATACAAACACATACACATGTGTGGTGAACAATCCCATCACAAACCAAACACAACATCTACACATCAGTGACATCTGTCACAAGTGTTCAGGTAAGACAGAAATATTTTTTCAAGTGGCTTTGGTCAAATATAATCCCTCAGAAATAAATGTAACAAAGATAAATATGAAAGCATGACAGGAACTAAACCCTTTGTTGAGAGCAAATTCAAGATCAATATTATAGAAAAAAGCCATAGAAAAAAAATAAAGTCACACAATGCGTATTTTAAATCAATATGTAATAAATTATTTAGATTTGTTCAATTTGAATTTTACAACATGTTGGTGAAGCTTCAACATTGCAGTCTTATTTTTTTATTTTTCATAACAGAGAACAAGAGTGTCAAGAAATCCCATTGGGTTGGAATCACTATTGTTTTAGTTCTAGTTGTTATAATAGTAATATATATATTCGTTAAGTATTTCAAGGCTCTGAACAAACCGAGGTAAATCTCTTTTTAAAGGCAGATACCAAAAATAAACATGTGTTTATGTAACAGAACATCACCGTCATCGTCTTTATCACAGGACCTCATACCTGTAAGTCTACATTGGAGCTCTTATAGAAACTGATACATATCTATAGCATAAAAATGAGGATTACATCAGAAAGTTATATATAAGATCTTTTTATTATTGTTTCAGCAACTTTGAGCAGCAGGCCTATATGATAAGCTGATATTGCCGCAATATCACTCGCTTCTCTATAAAAAGTTGATATCTGTCCCAAATGTAAAAGAAGTGAAGGTCAGGATCTCTGAAGGATTTTGAAAAGTGATTATGGATTTTGGGGAAATAAGGCCTATAATGGAATTGACTATGATTATTATTCTTCAAGCACGTCAGACTCTGGAGGCAGAGTGACTTTACACGGAACCAAACATCTGTACACAAGAGTTTTATAATATGGGAAGAGGTTTCAATGTTGTTTGTTTTGTTGTGTTGTTTGGCTGAAATATAAGGTTGTGTTTATGATAAATATTACAATATAATAACTGGTCCAGTTATGGGTTTAACAAAGCAGCATAAGTTCATCCTCTCTTCCTGTCCCAACATTTACACAGAATACTCAAATGAAGTGGCATGAATAAATCTTTTACATTGTTAGTCCATTAAACATTTTCTATGCATTTTACAAATATTGTTTAGCTATTTATAATATCAGATTTTGAAGATAAAATAATTTTTAACAAGTCAAGCTTGTAATACAGCGTGTGCTTTGGTATCTAGATTATAATCTTCTATAGTTTTATCATCATAACTTCTCATCGATAGACTTATTTTCAACACTTATCGTTCTAGTTTCACCTGTTCTCATGTTTTGCTTCCAGTTTTCTCTTCTCATATGCTTTTACCGCCGATGCATCATCAATCATAATTAAGACTTGCAGTTTAAGTTTTATTGTGATAAAAACATTATTATTTTTTGAATTATTTCTTCAGTTTACTTTTGCTTTCATTTGGTGTATCTACACTAACGTGACCCATTCACCCGAAAAACATTGTTTTTTTACTTTAAAAACCTGTTATTTACTTCCCTTTCTTTATATTCTACATTATAAACTATTCTATTATATTCTATTGTGATGAGCACAGAGAAAGATATTTGGAAGAATGTTTTAAACTAAACAGTTCTTGAACAACACAAACTAACATAGTGGGAAAAATGCAATGCAATGCTTTCTTTTTCTTTACATGTTCTATCCAGTTCAGCTGCATGGATGAGCGAAGACAGCCCATGACAGAACCGTTCCACCAAATATAACATTGTTATTTTATTCGCCATCGCTACTTGATTATCTTTGTTGAAAGTGGTTCCGCAAGATTGTATTGCAAAAAAGGTCTGATGTTCTTTTTTACTATCATCATCATTATTCTTAATATTGTGGGGTCCTGGGATCAGGAAGCATTCTTTCAAATATCTTCCTTTGGGTTCATCAGATCAAATCATCTTTTTTTTCAATACATATTCATACAAAATTCATTTGGAACCACCAGAGAATAAGTCATTCATGACAGAGGGTTTATTTTTGGTGAATATATTTGGTGATCTCTTGATTCATCTTTCACTGATGGTGTGGGTTGTTGTGCCCTCTACTGTAAAAGATATCTACTGCAAAATCACAACACAAACACACAAAAGAGTGGATTTCTTTAGTAGATAGTGACTGATCTTCATTTGATCAAAAGTGAAATAAAAATAGAAATGTCACAGTATGATATGAAGAGATTATTCTGAACGGTTGCAAATAAATATCTCTTTTCTTTTAACAGAATGTTATACCCGGTCAAACAGATTTATTTAATATGTTTCTGATGAATGTTTCATTTTGTGAGTGTTTCCATTTACAGTACGTGTGAATCACGTCTTACTGTTTTTCCTTGATGTTCTTAAAGAAAATAACTTTATTTTTAATGTGATTAAGAGGGACTTTCATTATGTGCCAATATTTATCATCATTTTTATGATTGTATCCCACGCGATGCCACAGGGGGTAAGGTAATGCCAACTTTACAGGATGAATATGAGGAATGTATGAGATGGTTTGATGTTCTCATTAAAATGTATTGGATGCGATCAAATATGATTCCTCAACTATTTAGTATATTTTTTAGCATACATTAGGCCACCAAGAGCTAAAACATGAATCTTTTAAACAAAACATGAATAAAGAATCTGTGAACATGTTAAAGGAGATCATGGAATCTTTCAAACTCTTGGAATGATGACCTTGTGCTGTTAGATGTTTTAAGCTCTGATCTTCATGAAAACAGTTTTGAGGTCTTACATCTTTAATATTTTATAAGATATTAAACTCGCAAGTCTGCATACAGAGTGCCATTTGTTCGGAACTAAATCATCATCGACTATTCTATCAATTTTTCTGTTGATTTTATTTCGGTTTTGAGTCACATTTATTCCACGTAAATTTAATTTTTATAATAAAGTATATTGAACAAGACCAAATAATGCTGCAAATTTATCAAAACTTACCACAAATACCCGCCCATTTGAAAAATACCATCACATAGTGGGTAGTGTTATATATATTTTAAATATTACACATGTTACAGTTTATTGTAAATGTCGATTCTATTGACCCAATGAAAAAATCACATGTTGAGTTAAAACTAAAAACCCACTTGCTGTTTAAAAGACCAGCCCAAATGTTATTAACTCGCCAATGCAATGTTATTCTGATTTGACCAATCTGGCAACACTGCATGTGTGTTGTGTGACACCATAGGACCACAGAGGGCAATAGTGTTGAGAAAAATAAAAAATTATGACATGAATTATTTATCCTCATATGTGTATAAATGTCTTTGCTCTGTTCAATATGGAGAGAGATATTTAGAAGAATGCTAGCAAATCAATTTTCTTATATGGTGAAATATCTCTTTAACATCTGCTCACAAACAGTATAGCCATAAAACATTTTCTGCCCTTTATACGTTGTTGGGTAATTTGTTACAAAAGCATTCAAAGTAAAGTTACTAGGGAAAATCTGTCAGTGTTAAAACAGATCTGATGACATAAAGATGATATAACAAATCTGTATTGAGAACGATGTCTGAACGAGAGGTCATGACCTTACAAATTAACTGAAGAATGGACATCAAATTTTTAATTTCTTCTTATTTAACAGTTTTAGTGATGTAGCAAACTAATCCAACATATTTCTTAACTTGTTTTCTACAAGATCCCTCTTGTAACTCATGAGTTAAAACTTCTGCATTTGTTTTCTATATAAAGTCAGAGGTTGAGCTGTTGAGGTCAGTGAGTTGTGTGTCTGAACTGAACGCATATGGTTTATTCTTCTGCTTACTGAAACTGTGTTTGTGTTACACACACATCAATGTGTGACGCATAAATATAATTCAAATATAAAATGATTCTTAACTTTAATTTAACAACGAGAAATGTGATGGTTTGTGAATGTAATGGGTTTAAATCTTCTGTACATTTAAATATATTTTCATTAAAATACTTTTATGTAAAGTTGTGATTAGAGACCGCAGACTGTTTTTCTCTCAGTTCAGAGGATGTGTGTTATTGTGCTGAATTGTGGTTTATTCTGTTAGCCGGATGCTCAAGCGTGTGTTTGTGAGTCTGTTACACGTGTGTGTTCACAAATAATTTAATAGTAAACACACAAAAGATATATAAAAGATTCCTTTTACAGAAAGAAACCACGAGGAATGTTTCTCAGGAGGATTTTCTCTCTTCTGGTTCTGTTTGTGATGGGCGGTGAGTAAAGAAAATATTTTTATTACTCTAAATATGATTTGTCTTTACACAGATTATTATTTCAACTTTTAGAAAACACTGTTGTCTGTTTTAATAATATGTTTATATTCATTTGATTACTTTTATTTTCGTTATTAGATAGAAATTAATATTATGTTGTCGAACTTTTCCTGTTTATTTATTTAATCACTTGTGTGTTTCATGTGTTTTAGATGTGTTTGGAGATGAAGTGAAGTCAGTGTCAGTGATGGAGGGAGATTCTGTTACTCTACACACTGATCTTACTCACATACAGACACATGATTTTATATTGTGGATGTTTGGACCTAAAGAGACTCGTATAGCTGAAGTCCATAAGAAAGTCATTGATATGTATAACAGTAATGAGATATTCAGAGACAGATTGAAGTTAGACAATCAGACTGGATCTCTCATCATCACAAACATCAGAATCACAGACTCTGGACTTTATAAACTAACCATCATCAGTGACAGAGGAACTTCATACAAGAGATTCAATCTTACTGTCTATGGTGAGTTAAATATATTAATATGTTGTTTACAATTAATGTCTTTTGAGAGAATTCAGTAAATGCTTTTTTAAATACTTTTAAAGGCAATATTGATATTATACAGTTGTATTTTCCAGCTCCTCTGCCCATTCCTATCATCTCCAGAAACTCTCCTGAATGTTCTTCATCATCAGATAAATGTGTTGTGTTGTGTTCAGTGTGTAATGTGACACATGTGAGTCTCTCCTGGTATAAAGGAATGAGTTTATTATCCAGCATCAGTGTGTCTGATCTCAACATCAGACTCTCTCTACCTCTGGAGGTGGAATATCACCATACAAACACATACACATGTGTGGTGAACAACACCATCACAAACCAAACACAACATCTACACATCAATGACGTCTGTCACAAGTGTTCAGGTCTGTTAGCAAGTAAAATAATCCTCTTTTACAGAAGTGATAAGAATCTTGCACGTAATACTGCAAAAGGTTTTAAAGTATTTTAAATCTGTTTTAGGCGTAACTTTTTTCACTCATGTGGTGATTCTTCCATCAGTTGTGATGTTAGTGATGATTGTGATGTTTGTGATGTGTGCGGTGTGTTGTCTGCATATTAAAGACGGAACAGGACCAGAGAGTAAGTTTGTCCTTTAACTACACATAAATACACAACTGAAACAACAGTAACACAACACAACACATGTGCTTTCAGATAAAACACAGAGAGATGAGAAGAACATGTCAGGATACACAGAGATCATCTACAGACTTCACATGAGACATCCACAACATCAATGAAGAAATATCACAAACATCCATCATCAATATTGACTTTCTGTTCATTCTGAAGCTCAACACAACATCTGCAGATGTAATGTTCATTTGAGATATTTATTTATCAGTGATACAGAATAGAAATGTGTCTAAAAACCTGAAGTTTAATAAACCATGTTCAAAGATCTTAACTGTATGTGTGTTATTTCTTTAAACATAATAGAATGAAAAATTCTTTATTAAGATAAAAAACATGCGACACACTTTTGTATATTTTAAATATATTCACATCTAGCAGTTTAAATAAAGCTTGAATAAACAACAATTTGTGTTAGTAAATATTTTAGATGATAAACTTTTGTATTGTTGTGACGATCAGAATCCATTTTATTTCTGTTTGTGAAAATGTTTCTTTTCGTTTACATGACCTAAATAAATAAATGTGGTTTATTCTTCTTGACCGAGATAAGATTGTGAAAAGAGTGTGTTTGTGTGTCTTTGTGTTATGTGTGTGGAAAATGTGGTTTCATGTCGGAAGCACAAATGAACTTCCTATTGAGAAGATAAATGTGTGAAAGATGAGAGTAAAGATCAGATGAATTTCTGTGACAAGAGTTTATGAGAAAAACACAAGAAATGTTTCTCCGGAGGATTTTCTCTCTTCTGATTCTGTTTGTGATGGACGGTGAGGAAATACATTATTATCATTACTATGATGATGTGTATTTAAACAGAATATTATATTTAAATACGGTTGTTCTTCCTATTTCTGTATTCATTTGGTTATTTATAGTTTGAATCACTTTTATTTTGATCATCAGAATATGTAGAGTTGGACTCTTTGTATTTAGTTTCAAATAAAGGTTTAAATTTAGTTTGAGTCTGGATTCATTTGGATCAGTTGTGTGTCTGTTGTGTTTCAGCTGTGTTTGGAGATGAAGTGAAGTCAGTGTCAGTGATGGAGGGAGATTCTGTTACTCTACACACTGATCTTACAGATATACAGAGACAGGATCAGATATTGTGGATGTTTGGATCTAAAGAGACTCGAATAGCTGAAGTCCATAAGAAAGTCATTTATATGTATAACAGTAATGAGATATTCAGAGACAGATTGAAGTTAGACAATCAGACTGCATCTCTCATCATCACAAACATCACAAGCACAGACTCTGGACTTTATAAACTAGTGATCATCAGTGACAGAGGAACTTCATACAGGAGATTTAATCTTACTGTCTATGGTGAGTTTAACATATTATATTAAGTTTTTTACGTTGTTTTAGTTATAGTATTTGAATTTTTTCAATATTTCTAAGGCAAGACTGATATTATACAGTTGTATTTTCAGCTCATCTTCCTGTTCCTGTCATCACCAGAGATTGTTCATCATCTGAAGAATCCTCGAGTGTAAAATGTGTTGTGTTGTGTTCAGTGTGTAATGTGACACATGTGAGTCTCTCCTGGTATAAAGGAATGAGTTTATTATCCAGCATCAGTGTGTCTGATCTCAACATCAGACTCTCTCTACCTCTGGAAGTGGAATATCACCATACAAACACATACACATGTGTGGTGAACAACACCATCACAAACCAAACACAACATCTACACATCAATGATGACTGTCACAAGTGTTCAGGTGTGTTGATGTTTATTCTACTGTATTGAGTTTATTCAGCTTTTTTGTAACAGTTTTGTGTTTTATCTTCAGACCACACCCCCTGTTGCAGTTTAACTGAAACTGTAAGCCGATTGGTCGTTTCTGGAGTGGTGGGCTTGGTTTCTCTAATTCTAGTTCTTTATGAACTGAGTTAAACTGACTTTAACATCCGATTATATATAATATAGACTTACAAATTTATTTATATGTTCCTGTGTAATTTGTGACACACGTGAATGTCAAATAATAGAAAGGCCTCGGGTCGAAGGCTTACACTGCCGCTGGTCAAGCTGCTTCCTCGAGTTAGCGAGAGCTCGGACGAGGGACGTAGTTGTCACGTTGCTATAGCGATGCTGTTAAAGCTCCTGCGATTGGACATAAATGACCCAGTTAAAACGAGTTCAATCCTCAAAGACATATATCGTGGAATCACAATTGCGTGCTCCACTGAAAACTAATTTTATTTATGATTAAAGTAGCATGCTGATTTTGCCGTCGGTCCAGATTTAACCGTGTCTGGGTCCGGATGCGGACCGGAGTCTGCCTAATGAGTACCCAGGTTCTGGAGGGTTTAATGTTCTCTTTGAAATGGATTGGATGCAATAAAGGATGATTCTTCAACCTCAACTACAAAAAAATATATTTCGGTATATAAAGTATATTTCTTAGCATACATTAGGCCACCAAGAACTAAAACATAAAGAATCTTTAAACATGCTAAAGAAGATCTTGGAATCTTTCAAACTCTTGGAATGATGAACTTGTGCTGTTAGATGTTGTAACCTCTGATCTTCATGAAGTTGTTTTGAAGTCTTACAGCTTTAATATTTTATAAGATATTAAACTGGCAAGTCTGAACCTTCTGTTTCTAAAGTAGTGATTTAATACTTACGGAAAGTATTAAAGTAAACCCAGTTGTTAAAAAAATGAAAATTATTCTCATATATGTTGTATCAATGTATTTGATTTGTTAGGATGTGATTGGAATGATATCACCCCACTATTGTCTTCTCAAATGAAATAAAGAAATGAAAAATGAAACGTGTCTAGCGGTTTTTTATGGAAGCAGATCTTTGTTCTTGATGTTTTTATGTCAAGATTATCTCATCTCTAACACCTCTGGTATAAAAAATAAGTTAAAGTAAAATGAAAATGCTGTCATTCCTTCAGCCTCTTGCATGACTCTCTGTCTTCCTCAGAACAAAAAAAAGAAAATAATTTGAAGAATGTTGGGCCCCATTGACTACTTGTTTGCATAATAATAGAAGTAGACAGGGATCAATAGTTACCAACATTCTACAAAATACCCTCTTCTGTTTTGCAGGAGAAAGAAAGTAATACATGTTTAAAATGATAACAGGATGAGTAAATGATCACAGAATTATCACTTTAAAGCTTTAGATGTATGGCAGTCCCCCACATTCTTCTAAAGATCACAAGAAGATGATAAAATGGAAATGTAAAAGACTTTGAGTCTTTTGTTTCTCTCTTTCTGATTTGTTCTTGATTTTTTTTCTCTCCATAAGCTCCTCACTGGAAGTCTTCACTATTTGCCTACGTAAGACATCATCACAAAGGATGGTGAAGGGACAAACATCACTCTTCTGCAGAACTATACTGTAGTTCACAAGTTAATGTATATTTTGATGATTTAAGTCATGCTTTTGTACCAACTATTGAACATTGCTTATTGGAAGTGCATATGTCCAAGTATTAATGCAGCATGAATGAATCTTTCTTATCTTTATTCTCTTTTATAACTCATGTTTTAAGAGCCCATGTCGCTCATTGTAATCTGATTCCGCTGATGGGAGAACAAACATAAGAGGCAAAACCAAACGAGCACTATCATCGGTCAAGAATCACAATGCATTGAAATCATCTTTTGAGTTTTAAAAGCCCCTGACACAAACATAGCTTAACATTGTTAGGAAGATATGAGATTGGAAGCTTGAGCAAGCAACCAAGAGGTTGGAGAAAGGACTCGGTTCAGTGGAACTAAGATGGGTTCAGACCGGACATCATCATCGGCTATTCTCTCGATTTTTCTTTTGATTTTATTTCGGTTTTGAGTCATGATCGAGTTAAGTCTGTTACAATTTGTACCACCGTGAGCTTTAAACAACTCGACTTCACTCTTTGTTGAAGGGGTTGTGGAGGATTAATGTCTGACATAGATCAACCCCAGACACATGTGACATTTATTTCACGTAAATTTTATTTTTTATAATAAAGTTTAATGAACAACACTAAATAATGCCCTCTTCTGTATTGCAGTAGAATGATGCAAAGTACAAAATAATACTAGAAAGCAGAGCTTTCATAAAACAGAGAAACAAAATTGACACAAGGGTCCAAAATACAAAACTATAGACTTAGAACTCAGAATACATATTATGACATAGAACGGGTCAGGACAGAACACAAAGGCAGGGATCAAAAGCACTTATATATGGTAAAACACAGGTCTGGGTACTCAGGAGCAATGGCACTACCTTCAGGGTTGGAGAGGGCAGGGTTAAAATGGTCTTGAGAAGACAACCATCACAAGAACTTCTGCATTTGTTTTCTATATAAAGTCAGAGGTTGAGCTGTTGAGGTCAGTGAGTTGTGTGTCTGAACTGAACACATGTGGTTTATTCTTCTGCTTACTGAAACTGTGTTTGTGTTACACACACATCAATGTGTGACACATAAATATAATTCAAATATAAAATGATTCTTAACTTTAATTTAACAAGGAGAAATGTGATGGTTTGTGAAAGTAAAGTGAAGTAAATCTTCTGTAGATTTAAATATATTTTCATTAAAATACTTTTATGTAAAGTTGTGATTAGAGACCGCAGACTGTTCTTCTGTCAGTTCAGAGGATGTGTGTTATTGTGCTGAATTGTGGTTTATTCTGTTAGCCGGATGCTCAAGCGTGTGTTTGTGAGTCTGTTAGCGTGTGTGTTTGTGAGTCTGTTAGTGTGTAAGTGTGTGTGTTTGTGAGTCTGATAGTGTGTGTGTTTGTGAGTCTGTTAGCGTGTGTGTTTGTGAGTCTGATAGTGTGTGTGTAAGTGTGTGTGTTTGTGAGTCTGATAGTGTGTGTGTTTGTAAGTCTGTTACACGCGTGTGTTCACAAATAATTTAATAGTAAACACACAAAAGTGTAAAGATCCCATAAAAGATTCCTTTTACAGAAAGAAACCAGGAGGAATGTTTCTCAGGAGGATTTTCTCTCTTCTGGTTCTGTTTGTGATGGGCGGTGAGTAAAGAAAATATTTTTATTACTCTAAATATGATTTGTCTTTACACAGATTATTATTTAAACTTTTAGAAAACACTGTTGTCTGTTTTAATAATATGTTTATATTCATTTGATTACTTTTATTTTCGTTATTAGATAGAAATTAATATTATGTTGTCGAACTTTTCCTGTTTATTTATTTAATCACTTGTGTGTTTCATGTGTTTTAGATGTGTTTGGAGGTGATGTGAAGTCAGTGTCAGTGATGGAGGGAGATTCTGTTACTCTACACACTGATCTTACTGATATAAAGAGAGATGATCTGATATTGTGGATGTTTGGACCTAAAGAGACTCGTATAGCTGAAATCTATACACAAAACATTAAGATGTATAACAGTAATGAGATATTTGGAGACAGATTGAAGTTAGACATTCAGACTGGATCTCTAACCATCACAAACATCAGAAGCACAAACTCTGGACTTTATAAACTACAGATCATCAGTGACAGAGGAACTTCATACAAGAGATTCAATCTTACTGTCTATGGTGAGTTAAATATATTAATATGTTGTTTACAATTAATGTCTTTTGAGAGAATTCAGTAAATGCTTTTTTTAATACTTTTAAAGGCAATATTGATATTATAGAGTTGTATTTTCCAGCTCCTCTGCCCATTCCTATCATCACCAGAAACTCTTCTGAATGTTCTCCATCATCAGATAAATGTGTTGTGTTGTGTTCAGTGTGTAATGTGTCACATGTGAGTCTCTCCTGGTATAAAGGAATGAGTTTATTATCCAGCATCAGTGTGTCTGATCTCAACATCAGACTCTCTCTACCTCTGGAGGTGGAATATCACCATACAAACACATACACATGTGTGGTGAACAATCCCATCACAAACCAAACACAACATCTCAACATCAGTGATGTCTGTCACAAGTGTCCAGGTCTGTTAGCAAGTAAAATAATCTTCTTTTACAGAAGTGATAAGAATCTTGCACGTAATACTGCAAAAGGTTTTAAAGTATTTTAAATCTGTTTTAGGCGTAACTTCATTCACTCATGTGGTGATTCTTCCATCAGTTGTGATGTTAGTGATGATTGTGATGTTTGTGATGTGTGCGGTGTGTTGTCGACATATTAAAGACGGAACAGGACCAGAGAGTAAGTTTGTCCTTTAACTACACATAAATACACAACTGAAACAACAGTAACACAACACAACACATGTGCTTTCAGATAAAACACAGAGAGATGAGAAGAACATGTCAGGATACACAGAGATCATCTACAGACTTCACATGAGACATCCACAACATCAATGAAGAAATATCACAAACATCCATCATCAATATTGACTTTCTGTTCATTCTGAAGCTCAACACAACATCTGCAGATGTAATGTTCATTTGAGATATTTATTTATCAGTGATACAGAATAGAAATGTGTCTAAAAACCTGAAGTTTAATAAACCATGTTCAAAGATCTTAACTGTATGTGTGTTATTTCTTTAAACATAATAGAATGAAAAATTCTCTAATAAGATAAAAACATGCGACACACTTTTGTATATTTTAAATATATTCACATCTAGCAGTTTAAATAAAGCTTGAATAAACAACAATTTGTGTTAGTAAATATTTTAGATGATAAACTTTTGTATTGTTGTGACGATCAGAATCCATTTTATTTCTGTTTGTGAAAATGTTTCTTTTCGTTTACATGACCTTCATAAATAAATGTGGTTTATTCTTCTTGACCGAGATAAGATTGTGTGAAGAGTGTGTTTGTGTGTCTTTGTGTTATGTGTGTGGAAAATGTGGTTTCATGTCGGAAGCACAAATGAACTTCCTATTGAGAAGATAAATGTGTGAAAGATGAGAGTAAAGATCAGATGAATTTCTGTGACGAGTTTATGAGAAAAACACAAGAAATGTTTCTCCGGAGGATTTTCTCTCTTCTGATTCTGTTTGTGATGGACGGTGAGGAAATACATTATTATCATTACTATGATGATGTGTATTTAAACAGAATATTATATTTAAATACGGTTGTTCTTACTATTTCTGTATTCATTTGGTTATTTATAGTTTGAATCACTTTTATTTTGATCATCAGAATATGTAGAGTTGGACTCTTTGTATTTAGTTTCAAATAAAGGTTTAAATTTAGTTTGAGTCTGGATTCATTTGGATCAGTTGTGTGTCTGTTGTGTTTCAGATGTGTTTGGAGGTGATGTGAAGTCAGTGTCAGTGATGGAGGGAGATTCTGTTACTCTACACACTGATCTTACAGATATACAGAGAGATGATCAGATATTGTGGATGTTTGGACCTAAAGAGACTCGTATAGCTGAAATCTATAAGAAAGTCATTGATATGTATAACAGTAATGAGATATTCAGAGACAGATTGAAGTTAGACAATCAGACTGGATCTCTCATCATCACAAACATCAGAATCACAAACTCTGGACTTTATAAACTAAAGATCATCAGTGACAGAGGAACTTCATACAGGAGATTTAATCTTACTGTCTATGGTGAGTTTAATATATTATATTAAGTTTTTTACGTTGTTTTAGTTATAGTATTTGAATTTTTTCAATATTTCTAAGGCAAGACTCATATTATACAGTTGTATTTTCAGCTCATCTTCCTGTTCCTGTCATCACCAGAGATTGTTCATCATCTGAAGAATCCTCGAGTGTAAAATGTGTTGTGTTGTGTTCAGTGTGTAATGTGACAGATGTGAGTCTCTCCTGGTATAAAGGAATGAGTTTATTATCCAGCATCAGTGTGTCTGATCTCAACATCAGACTCTCTCTACCTCTGGAAGTGGAATATCACCATACAAACACATACACATGTGTGGTGAACAATCCCATCACAAACCAAACACAACATCTACACATCAATGATGTCTGTCACAAGTGTTCAGGTGTGTTGATGTTTATTCTACTGTATTGAGTTTATTCAGCTTTTTTGTAACAGTTTTGTGTTTTATCTTCAGACCACACCCCCTGTTGCAGTTTAACTGAAACTGTAAGCCGATTGGTCGTTTCTGGGGTGGTGGGCTTGGTTTCTCTAATTCAACAGAACACCAGCAGAGGATGATAGAGTTCAGAAAATGACTCAAACATCAGATTATATACAATATAGACTCACAGGTTTTTTCATATGTTGTTATGTAATTTGTAAAATAATGTTTAATATTATAATAAAGATCTGATAACAAGATGATATTAAACAGATCTGCAGATTTCTATATTAAGTCTATATACAGAGGTTTTCTATATAATGTCTATATAAAGACGTTGTCTATATAAAGTCTATATAAAGTGGTTTTCTATATAATGTCTATATAAAGACGTTGTCTATATAAAGTCTATATAAAGTGGTTTTCTATATAATGTCTATATAAAGACGTTGTCTATATAAAGTCTATATAAAAAGGTTTTCTATATAATGTCTATATAAAGACGTTGTCTATATAAAGTCTATATAAAGAGGTTTTCTATATAATGTCTATATAAAGACGTTGTCTATATAAAGTCTATATAAAGAGGTTTTCTATATAATGTCTATATAAAGACGTTGTCTATATAAAGTCTATATAAGGAGATTTTCTATATAAAGTCAACATAAAGAGGTTTTCTATATAAAGTCTATATAAAGAGGTTTTCTATATAATGTCTATATAAAGACGTTGTCTATATAAAGTCTATATAAGGAGATTTTCTATATAAAGTCAACATAAAGAGGTTTTCTATATAAAGTCTATATAAAGACGTTGTCTATATAAAGTCTATATAAGGAGATTTTCTATATAAAGTCAACATAAAGATGTTTTCTATATAAAGTCTACATAAAGAGGTTTTCTATATAAAGTCAGAGATTTCGTTAATGAGGTCAGTGAGTTGTGTGTCTGAACTGAACACATATGGTTTATTCTTCTGCTTACTGAAACTGTGTTTGTTTTACACACACATAAATATGTGACACATTATATACAATTTAAAAATTAAAATTATTCTATAACTTTAATTTAACATTGAGAAATGAAGTAAAGCTGTAAAATAAAGCAGTGCTTCACATGTGTTTATTTTGTCTTCACATGAGACATCCGTCTCATTTCAACACTTCATGATTATGACTGACAACACAACATCAGAACTATAAAACTCAATCAGATTACTTGCTGTGTGATATTAATGCAATATGGTTCGAGTAGGAGTGTGATGGTGTTATACATCACTTGTGGTTCGGTCAGAGGCCGCTGCAGAGTGCTAAACACAATAACAGCTGCTGAGATACAGCACCATCACACGAATACGAGTGCCATATTATATCTATACAAGTGTGTAGGTGGCTCACAACCCTACAAACTAACATTATGAACAAAATAAAATTTACTATCAATAACTTCATAGTACCCGCCCACTAGCATGGAAAATCCATCCTACTAGGAAGTACGTAGTGCGAGTTAATGTAACTGACTGTAAAAATTTAGCAAGAACAACGAAAATAAACTGCATCTAAACTTGGTTTATATCTGACCTAGATAGACAGTTCATTTCTTTTACCTGAAGTTCAGTTCCCCTGACACCTCTGGTCACTCCTCCTCCGCCCCCCTTCTCACATTCACCTGCTGGCCTCCATCACTTCCTTATGTTGATAGAGTGGAAGACATGGAAGGTCATAAGTTTGTTCATAAGTCATCCGTTCGCATCCTGTTGGACCTTTCTGCGGCTTTCAACACTGTCAACCATGGCATTCTTCTTTCGACACTCAAGACCATGGGCATCTCTGACACAGCACTCCAGTGGTTCCAGTCTTACCTCTCAGGTAGGTCCTTCAGGGTATCCTGGAAAGGTGATGTCTCCGAATCTCAACATCTCGACAAAGGTGTACCTCAGGGCTCAGTGCTTGTGCCACTGCACTTTTCCATCTACATTAAATCTTTTTGACATTCGGAAGCATAGCTTTTCCTATCACTGCAATGTACACGACACCCAGCTGCACTTAGAGTTCCACCCTGAAGACCAGACGGTATCGGCACATGTCTCCGCATGCCTGAGTAGCATTGCTCTCAGGATGAAGGTCCACCATCTACAACTGAATCTTGCGAAAACTGAACTTCTTGTCATCCCCGATGACCCGAAGATCCGCCACAACCTCTCTTTCTGACTAGGACCATCCATCATAGTAAAGGGGCAGTCCACCAAAAATAAAATTCTTTTATACTGGAAATGGAGTAGTTATTGTGTTTTTTTGCTTATGTTTCAGGTGGGGAAACACTCCTCGTGATGTTGCTATGCAGTTCGGTCACACAGACGTAGTGAAGATAATACAGGAATATGAGCAGAACTTCAGTCCAGAAATGGCTCAGACTGATGCTGGTGAACGCACCGGTCGTTCCAACCTGAAGTCTTTAGAAGGAAGAGTGTGATCTGCTGGGATCCTTCAGACTGATTCAGATCAATGGAAATACATCACGACACGGCAAAAGCACTTGTTTTGTATGTTGCTTTGTAAATATAATATTGCTGTAAATAAATTGTTTGTGAATGTTCTTTGACTTTCTTATTCTTTGACAATGACCTATCACATAGTTGTCTCAGAGATCAGACGGAAGTTGTGGGTAACTGAAACAAGAGGTGTCAAACACTGCGTGCAAGCAAAAGCAAATAAAGAATAAGTCCGATTTTAACTTTAGCGCTTGTTTTACTAACATGGGTGTTTGTCCGATAAAATCATAAAGGGTGATGTTGTCTGGCCTTTCACATATAAACTTCTCACAAATGTTCTTCCACCACACCAATATTAACAGCAACTTTAAACTCGCTTTGATGTTACTTGTTCTATATGCCTGTGGGTTTCCTATATGTGGGGGGAGGGGACAATTTATATGATTTCTGTGTTTAAAGTTACAAACATAAGTTTGATCCACCCTGTCGTTGAGAAAATACAGTAAAGCTACAATCACCCTACATTATAAGAATAACCGGAATGAGAATCTTTTATTGTGGAAACCCATTTGAGTGTTCTGGACTTTAATTCTGACATGTCATCTCATGGTAAATTCTGATGATAACTTCCTTATGATAGGTTCTTCGCAACATACCAACTGTAGGACACAAGCGATTTAAAATGCTTTCGTGCTGTCTGATCTGCTTTGTCATTATCACAAAAGGTAAGATATTCCCAGATTGTGTTTCTAATAGTGTACTGGTTTCCGTGACCCTCACTTTTGCACCAACTCAAATTACAGCGGCCAATGTATTTGTGTGACAGTTTGATTGACATGCGTCATTACAGATTGAAAATTGACTTGAATTAACTTTTGAATAACTTCATAAAACCTCTATATCTAAAATCCTATATTTCCTTACTTTTAAATGATGAACTGGTTTCTCATGGACCAGCAGTTGTTAATTAAAAGCCTTTAACATAAATAGATCTGTACTTGAATGGATTTAGTTTCATGTGCTTCAGATGTGTTTGGTGATGATGGAGATGAAGTGAAGTCAGTGTCAGTGATGGAGGGAGATTCTGTTACTCTACACACTGATCTTACTCACATCCAGAGACAGGATCAGATATTGTGGATGTTTGGACCTAAAGAGACTCGAATAGCTGAAATCTATAAGAAAAACATTGATATGTTTAAAAGTAATGAGATATTCAGAGACAGATTGAAGTTGGACAATCAGACCGGATATCTCAACATCACAAACATCAGAATCACAAACTCTGGATTTTATAAACTAACCATCATCAGTGACAGAGGAATTTCATACAAGAGATTCAATCTTACTGTCTATGGTGAGTTGAAATATCAGAATGCTTGTTTAACTGTTTTTTTTGGTTTACTCCTGAAAATATATTTTCGATATATGTAGATTTATTGGCTGTCCAACGAGTCGATTCTCCTCTAAAGAAACACAAACGTACACTCCATACTCCTATTTTTCAGTTCCTCTGTCTGTTCCTGTGATCTCCAGAAACTCTTCTGAATGTTCTTCATCATCAGATAAATGTGTTGTGTTGTGTTCAGTGTGTAATGTGACACATGTGAGTCTCTCCTGGTATAAAGGAATGAGTTTATTATCCAGCATCAGTGTGTCTGATCTCAACATCAGACTCTCTCTACCTCTGGAGGTGGAATATAACCATACAAACACATACACATGTGTGGTGAACAACACCATCACAAACCAAACACAACATCTCAACATCAGTGATGTCTGTCAGCCGTGTTCAGGTATGAAGACCGGTTGTTTTATCGTTATATGTAAATGTTCATGTATACTAATATTTTATTTCCGCAGATACCGTGGAGCTCTACAGCCATTGGGAAAAACTGACTCCCTCATTGGTTTATGCTGTGGTGGGCGTTACTAGTGTCGCTCTACTCGTTTTTTACGTCCGATCTAAACAAAGGGCAAACTCAAAAACACCGGTTCAATGCATACGTTTCAGGCCTCACAAGTCCATGAAGATTTTTCAACGTAACAGCTGAAGGGGGCCTCGATTTGAACATTTCATAGGCAATAAAGATTGTAGGCTTTACTTTTAAAGAGTTACCATGCTTACAATCACTTGCGGACGTCTTTATTACCATTTGCCATTCGCATATTATTTTAAATATGAATGTGTTTCCTGTTCATGTTGTTTTTGTATTTTACAATGCATTAAAGAATAAGAAAGTTTAATGTATTTTGTCATACTCACACCAAGTGGTGACAATAGCTATGTAAATCTCATTAAAGCAGCACAGATTATAATGGACAGTCATCCGGTCAAAAATGTGTTATACTTTAATTTTCATATACTCTCATACTATTTAGTCAATTATATGAACATATGCAATTATATACATTGTAAACAATGGGTACAATTCAAAAGCAAGCAAGGCATCAACCATCTGTTGGCTAAACCAATAACATGTAATGTGATATTCAGCACTGAAGTGTGTTTCCAGTAGCCAAAGCCCCGGTCTTCACATTCTGCAGCGTTGTCTTGAGTTAATGGGTTGATGACCACAGAAATAATCAAATCATCAGGGTATTTAAACCGGAGTGAAGAACACATTTTGAGTTGCTCGGGTATGGCCATACAAGAGGTTTATTGGGTTGCTTAAATAAGTTTTTCTTCGAATTTTTAAATAGAAATAAAACAAACTGAAGGGTCTTGTCACCGGTTTTCTTTACGTTTTGTGATAGCATATAACATATTGGTTGTCTGTTGAGATTTCACTTAATTTTGTACCACCTACAAATGCAAACTTCTTCATTTGGCCATGCAAATGCCAACTGATGTTAGAACAAAGCTTATTTAAATTCTTTCATGGCAGA
Source organism: Triplophysa yarkandensis (assembly GCA_033220385.1). Classification (NCBI taxonomy): domain Eukaryota; kingdom Metazoa; phylum Chordata; class Actinopteri; order Cypriniformes; family Nemacheilidae; genus Triplophysa; species Triplophysa yarkandensis. The sequence continues at coordinate 154,985 of JAWHQN010000170.1, forward strand.
CAAGCTCATTTTTCCATCAGCTACAATGATGTTGTCAGGCATTTTTCCACTTAATACAGTGTCCTAAAGCAGATACACACATGGAAAATGACTTCAAGATAAGAAATGTTTGCTTGATCAGAGTCTTATAAGCTGGAATATGTAATTTCCTCTCAATCTTTAACTTTCTGTAAAAAGTGACTATATATAACACTTTACATTGTATTCAATATTACAATATGTGAAGACATTATGTCTATTGAACAAAGGTTTTAATAGTTATACTTTAATAGTTAAATTAACAAGAACATTTAAAGCTCACTTATAGGTTAGTGCAAAAACGTGGTGTTCAAGGACAGTCTTCACTTATTTTCTTCAATTTGTCTGTTCATAAAGACCGTATCAGTGTATTGTACCTCTTCATCTTCTCTATGAAGTTTTTTTTAAAAACTCATCTTTTCCGGCTACATCTAACTCACTAACTCACTACTTTTCTAACCTACTCACTCTCTAAAAAAAAAAAAAAAAAAAAAAAAATTTTTTTATATATATACTTTTTGTAACTTCGCTCTCTGTGTAACTCGGTAGCATTGTTGTAGCACTTGTTCACCTATTGTTGTATCGGCTATTTACTGCTTCATTGTCTCCTCGACTATTTTAAGTCGCTTTGGATAAAAGCGTCTGCTAAATGACTAAATGTAAATGTAAATGTAAGTTTTTTCATATCACTTCATACACCAGAGCCCAGAAATGATTTGCACACACCATTCAAACCACAAGACATTCTTACACATACTGTACATGCCCTAAATGGCATTGCATGATGTAAGACTTGCAGATGTAAGATAGCTTACTGTTATTCAACATTCTCCTTTTCTATTAAGTTCAATACATGATGTATGCAGTTTGAATATGTTGTGCACTGCTGTCCTCAACACAGTCGACAAGGATAAATCAATGATCTGTTTTATAATCTGTCCAGAAATGTGGTTTCCTGGCATTTCTGAAATCAAAGCCCAATCTTATAGTTTCCCCTCTGCTATACACAGGTTGACAAGGTCTTGTTAAAAATAACTTTGTCTGAATGTTCCTATTGGGTGGACTTTGTTTTAATGACATTTATTTTTTGTGCAACACTACAACACAGGAACTATTACATTACCTTTATTTTAGTTTTTTCCATTTAGTGGAATGGTTTTAAATACAGCACACTCTTCACGTTGGGTGGTTTTCAACCCAAATATCTCTATTATTTATGGCAAATCACTTGTTTCTAAATAAACCATTGTTACATGTTAATTTTGCTTCGCATAAAGCATAATCATAAACCTAACTAGGTCAAGATGGCTGAAGCTGCTTAGACCACCACTTCCTGTTTGAGTACAAATGTGAAGCATCAGACAAGAGGAAATTAAATAACAAATATTTAAGTGTTAACAGATAACTTTCATGTTTTTAAATAAATGGTTTGTAAATGGTTTGAACTTTCGGCAGAAAGGCTCTTTTCAAAAGATGGGCCTGGTTCTTCCTTGTAGAAGAAAGAAGATTTCTTCAGTTGGAGACAGAGGGGAAAATGATGACAACATCTGGCTTGACTTGTTTGTATGGTCTCAAAACTCTTTTAGAGACTGTAAGCGTCTGCCAAACACATTTATGGAATACGGACGGATGATGGCGATAACCTTGCCACACACAACAAAGGGCATGAATACTGGAAACTATTCCGTAGTCTAAGTTTCCCTTCATCGGGAAGCAAAACCCAGTTCACATACATTCTTCACAAGCAATAAACGAAGGAAATGAGATATTGAATATCAGAATGTGCAGTATGAGGGTAATGTAATATCTTGTTCTGCAGAAGAAGTGGGGTGTGTTCTTGTGCTTTTACAGTTCAAGCCACTTCTCCTCGGGAGAGAAATAAAATAAGGCTTAGAGGAACTGAACACGTCGATCAAGATCGTGTTTGGGTTTTAGGTTTAAGGCTTCAGCTTGTTGCCAGGTCCAGAATTAAATTGTAAATTTGAGTTGAAATGCAAAATATAAACTACTAAAACTAAAATGAATACAATACAGAATCAATCAAAGACCATAATGCTAAAGTGGTTTTGCAGAACTGGTTTTTGTTCTTTTTCTTGCAAAAATATTCAAATGATTTAAGTTGAAGAACTCCTTTAAACTTAACTATGTATAAGACTGTTCTCTGGCTCAAACAGTCCTAAAGAGAAGAAAAACGTTTGCTTATTCCAGTCTTTCGTGGCTTAAATTGGATCCTGGTGTTTGCTGGACAGGTTCAGACTCAAACGTTAAAGAATACTCTACCGTTTATAAAATCGCACACCTCGACATGCTGTGACCGTGAGACTCTATCATATCAACCGTGCCCTTTACTTCTGGCATACCCAGGCGGTAGGCTCACAATGAACACAACGTGTAATGCACCTAACCAGGTATTTGGATGAAGTACTAATTCCCATGACCCAACGTTCACCACTGGAAGGCAGATGATACCTCAAACCACTGGCACTAAGGCAGTTGAGCCAGAAGGCCAGCCACGGGCCCAGAGTCTGACAGCTTAAACAACACCGTACCTACAGAGTACGTTTCAGAACCGGTAGCAGCACCTGTCTTCATAGAATCTCCCTATGAACCTAGATGGCTCTGCTGGAACACCTACCTCGCATCGTCAGGAACCGCAACTATCAATGGCGAGTCGAACAAAGCTTGGCCATGTTGACCAAAGACCAAATGCTAAGCACATCCATGATTCATATTTCCAGAACCCACATGGCCCTAGATGGCTCACATTCCACCCCGAGGATCCCTGACAACCGATACTCCACACCCAGGTACTACTCTACCACCCAACTAATTCCATATAACCGATATATGGGACTGAAAGCCCATCAGCCACAAGTAAGTGGAGCCACGGACACGGTTTAAACCGTTCCTGAACCCTAGGTTCAAAATATTTAAAAAGCAGCTTTAAAGTTTTTGTTGACACCATCCAACCTGTATCACTTAGACAAGATACAGTTTGCAGAAGATCATAAAGAGCCAGGAGACAAGAGTCTTCAAACAATAAAAGATCTTTACTGAAAGTAAAATGATACAAAGTACAAAATAAGCTGTGCTTCCTTAAAACTGAGAAACAAAAACAGACACAAGGGTTTCCAAGATTCAAGACAAGAGACTTAGAACTCAGATAACAAAACACATCTTGAAAATGGGTCAAGACAGAACACAAAGGCAGGGATCAAACAGACTTATAAAGGGTCAAACACAGGTGTGGGGAATCAGAGGGATTAGTGGAGTCAGGAGCAACGGCCTTACCTTCAGGGGTGGACCAAAGCTCAATGTCATTTGTTTTTGATTGACACTAGATGGAGATGATCGATAGGTAAAGCTTTCTGAAACAGCACGGACTGTCATCTTATTTCTGCAGCCCTCACCATGAGTATATAATGGATTCTCATACATGTTGTCTATTTAAAATATTACTCAGTTGATGATACTCAGTTAAATATTTCCTCTAGACCAGATGAAACTTCCAAGTCATCTTGGAATGTGCTTTTAGAATACCAGAGATTGATAGCTGTATAAGATCAAAATTCCTTATTTTTGACCCTGTTCATGAACTTAATGATATATTTAAATGCTGTCTAACTGATGTTTGTTTAACAGGGTTCAGGTGTAGAAAGAGAGTAGTAAAAGAGTCAATTTGATGACTGCATCTACATCTAACACATGTTTTTATTGTTTGCAATACATCTCTCAGAAGTTTGCTGTCAGATGTCATGTAGAAGATAATGTTAATGATATTAATCAGAATGAATGTAAAGTTACTTTTAAGACGTCATCAGATGTTTTCAGGTGTTTAGTAGACATTTTATTGATGTCTTTACACAGCAGATGCTCTCGGGATGGTTTCTCGGGGTCAGTTGTGGCCTGGTGGTTTGACTTCCGGCAGAACTTCAGTCCTGAAACATCTCAGACTGGCGCTGGTCAACGCAACACTCATTACGTTGGGAATGTTCTATGACTTTTATATTTTCGACAGTGAGCCATCATAAACTTTTCTCTCAGAGATCATACGGAAGTTGTGGGTAACTGAAACAAGAGATGTCAAGCACTGTGTGCCCACAAAAGCAAAAAAAAGCGAAAGCCCAAATTAACCTAAACATTTTTACGTTTACGTTTGTTTAAGCTGTGAAAACCAACTTGAGTGTTTGTTTGGTAAAAAACCCAAATGTTGGTGTTGTCTGGCCTTTCACGTACAAACTTCCTGCCAATGTTGATCCACAACACCAATATTTTCTCTTCAATGTTACTGGCTCTATGTTTGGTTTTTGTACGCGGTTTGCGCCTTCTAGATTCGTCGTTGTTTAAAGCAACTCAAAAATAAGTAGAGAGAAAGAATTTATATAGTTATTATGTTTACAAAATGAATTTATTATCAAAGCAAGTATCAAACTGCATTTCTACAATAACTACAATACAAAAAACGGTTTGTTCATGTGGAGTGTTGTAGATAACGTATCATTCTGATGATGACTTCCTCATGATAGTATTTTTGGCTGATTCTTCTCCACATGTGAAGTCAACCGCATGCGCATGAGAACTATCCCAACAGTAACTCAAGTGATTTTTAAATGATCTTGTCCTGTTTAATCTGGTTTGTTATGATCATGAATTGTATGTTATGATCACTTAATATTCTTTGATCATCATTTGATCAACATATGTTTGATAAGTTAAAATTTCTATACAAAACTGAATTTTATAGGGACCTGGGATTAATTCTGAATATCCAATATGTTTAAATGTTTACATTTTACTGTAATGTTTAAGTTGGTTTACATTTTATATTTACATCATTTTGTAATTTTGTGTAATCATAACATTTTTTATATTACTTACATATATGATAGTTTTATTTCCGCAGATTCTGTGCAGTTTTACAGTCATCTGAAGAGATTGGCTCCATCTTTAGTATATGCTCCGGTGGGTTGGCTTGCTGTCGCTTTACTCGTTCATCACTCGAGTTAACATGTTATTTCCTGTTATGCCAGTACACTCCATTTGGCCTTCATGAACCCATTCATGTGACATTTTAATATGGACACTGGATGATGCTAAGGTTATGTAAACTGTTTTGATGGATTTGACTTTTGGATTACAGAGACCACACTTCCAGGCCGATTAAATAAATATTTATGAATACATTTTGGTGTTTGTTCATTTTCAGTATACGTGTAGGTGAAATATTGCAGTACACCAACATGTGAATAGATGATACTATACTTTTCTGAAAATATTACATACTTAATTTATACTTAAATCAGTTAAAACAGAAGATCTTAAGGGACGAATCAGCAGTGTTTGATAGTGATATTAAACTCCCCATAACATTACAATTCTTAAATACATTTTCTCTGTTGCTGAACTTTTGTGGTATATAAAGTCCACGGTTTATGATTCTGATGTTTGTGATAGTAAGAGTCAAGTCTGACTGTCTCTGATCTTGCTACTGTCAAATATTCCAATACTTTTTTATTGATTTCAACTATAAGTTTCCTTTGTAGTCCAAATTTTCACAATATCTGATCTTGTGATCTTGGGAATACAACAAAAACAATCCAAGTTATTATTTAAAACTGTTGCTAAATTAACAAATAAAAAGACATTCCCAGATCAGGATATCCAGCTCGAAGGATAAAATGTGTCAAGGCTAATTTCCTCGCAACACATGCCCTACCATGCCAGTTTAAGTTTTTAAAGCTTATTTTAACTGCTAGATTAAACCACACCACAATTATAGTAAGCTTCATGAGCAGAAACTATGGGATCGGCTATCAACATTCTTCAAATTATCTTTTGTATTCATCAGAAGATTTCATACAGGTTTAAAATGATAAACCCGTTTATTATTTTAATTGAGTATTATGTTAATTATGTTTATTATGGGAGTAATGAACATAATTATCACAAGGTTCATCACAAGTTTATACGGAACTGTGTTGTGTATAGACCTGACAAAAACAGCAGCGTCTCTGACAATAAACACGAATAAAACAAAAGGAATCAAATCATAAATAAAACCAATCTAATGATAATCAATAAGAAGAGACAAAATTAGTTATTGTGTAGTTATTGTGTTCTTGAGTTTGTCAAGCAAGTAAAAACTGATAAATAAACCAATTTCATGTTGATTATAAAAACTATCACCAGCTATATGTCAGGTTTATTGTCTTAAGTTTCATATCACACGTAGCTTTCCTTTAATGATGTCATTATTTTACATGAAAATTTAAATAGTTTAGACTTAAATAGTAAAAAAGTTCACCCATAATGAAAATGTTGGCAAGATTACTTATTCTCTTGTCAAACCTGTAAGGCTTTCTTGGTAACAGGATAGCAGAGGCACCTATCAACTTCCTTTGTGCTGAAACAAAAACCAATGTCAATGAATGCCAGTTACCAGCATTCTTCAAAATATCTCCATATTTTCAAATCTAAGTTCCTAACTGAGATTCAACTTTGTAACATTTGAGGACTTTATATTAAAGTCTTTAAATGTTATAAAATCCCATGTGTATTCTCGATGTATTTACACTAGATGGTGGTGTATAGCTTTCTGAAGCAGCACAGATAGTCATCTGACCGCTGAGACTCAAGCAATTTTCCTTTATTTTAATGATCACGGTTCTAGAACCACTAGAATGACGTTTTGGAACATAACAATTATTTTAACAAATAATTTTTGTTAAAATTAAATGATAATGGACAGTAAAACTAGTGCTTCAACACATTTCTCATGTAATGTAAATGGTTTGTTCTATCTTCACATTCAGCCTTGGGAATGGTTTGGTTTAACATGACAACTAAACAAAAACCATGCAAATATGTTCAGACTTTCAACAGCACATCTTTCGTTTACTCTGCTTGTTTGTGTCTTTATTGTGACACATCTTTGATAAGTCTATGAAAGAAAAAAACTCATTCAGAGATTTCTTTAGGAAACTTTAATAAATAAGTCATCACCACACTAATGCAATTCACTTAAACGGACGGATGAAATTTATATTCATGTCATGGATAATTAGAAGAGCCTTTAAACTATTTCATAAAGAAGACTTCAAATGCAAAAGGACATTCTTCGCAATAAAATAATGACATGATGTGGAGAAGAGACTAGAATAAAGGAGTGACTGAGAACATCGGTATTGAATATCAGCAGATGCAGAAGAGAGAAGAATGAAATAGGATGCTCAGGAGAGAGATGTAATGAACGATCAAAGAGAGAACTTCACAAAACACAGTCCTGATTGTCTTTGGCTTGGAAATGTTTTAGGCCCAAGCGTGTCAACAAGTTCAAGTTTCCATTAAAAAGATTTCAGTTGAAATGTAAATACACCATTTTCAATAACTTTATAATACTACAGTGGCTCTGCTGAACCTTTTTTCCTTCTTCTTAATTTGCAAGTTGGTATGCAAATATAAAAAATAACATTCAAATCATTTCAGTAGAGAAACTGCCTTCAACTTAACTTAATATAAAAAACAGTATATATAACTTAATAAACGCCTATGTAATCATAATATACATTTGAGAGTAAAAATATCTGCTCAATCCGGTATTTTCCAAGCAGACAAATGCGCGTGAAATAAGATCGTGGAGCTGAATCACGTCATGATGCTGGCGTATACAGTTTCAGATTCAGACTGTGTCTGTGAAAAACACAAAAAAACACACAAAAAGTTGAACTAATCCTTTGAATCAGCCAAACTTGGCAACAATTAAACACAACGCTCTATAGAAGCAAACCACTAGATCTATTTCATTCTATGCTTCAAAGCTTAGTTCTCAGAATCAATTAAATCGAAAGATAAAGAAAGTAAAAGCAAGCAAAGCATCTTCTTATTTACACACTGGGGATTGAATTTAAGGGACGTTCCAAATACAAAGAGTCTTTCTTTAAACAAAAGGTTATGTGGACAATAAACAAACAGGCTTCAAAAATGCCATGCCACTGTTTTAACAGTGAATATTTACAGTATATGAGTTAAGATCATAAACATCTATCGATGCTTTAAATGCGTTCTTGCTTGGCACAAATCAGCTATTTGGTGAAATGTGTACCTTTGTTTGTGTTTTTGGTTTGTGAAACGTGGCATCAGCGTAATGGACCTCATCCTCGGTGGTTTCCACTACATGTTCAGGTGCTTGATATCTGTTACCTAAAGCCAATGGTGAAACAAATAAAATCTTTGTAATAATTTCCCAAAACTACCACAATTATCTACAAAACAATCATTCACTTCGGTGTTGTGTACCATACACAATAAAGATGCCACATTGTCCTTATATCCACAGAGATGTGTACTTTATAAAAAGCAAACCAAAACTAAAACTGGCACGATGGCAAATAGTGAATTGGCATGAACACACTTAAAGGGAGACAATAATAGACACAAAGGTATTTGTATTTCTCGAGTACGGGAAACATCAGAAGACTACAAATACCATAGAGATGGACTACAAAACACAAATACAAAATAAAAGTCATGATAAAGGCCGAATCTGACATGTAAGCTGTGCACCACTTGCCTTTTAGCTTGTCTTGTTTGTGTTTTCTGTGGGAAAAAAATGCTAGTGCAAGTGAAGACACAAGTACAGACACAAGTACTGCTATAATAATTCCTGCAAGATATCCTTTCCTATTAGTGGAGCCTAGAATATAAATATATAAAATATCATTAAACAAATATCTCAACGAGAAATATTTATCATTCATTGGAATAAAAAGTTCTGTTCACTACACATTCTACTCATTTTATTTGGAGATTTACTGTTCTATAATATAAGAGAATCCGATCAATTATCACTCACCTGAACATGACCCACAGACATCATTGATGTGTAGATGTTGTGTTTGGTTTGTGATGGGATTGTTCACCACACATGTGTATGTGTTTGTATGGTTATATTCCACCTCCAGAGGTAGAGAGAGTCTGATGTTGAGATCAGACACACTGATGCTGGATAATAAACTCATTCCTTTATACCAGGAGAGACTCACATGTGACACATTACACACTGAACACAACACAACACATTTTACACTCGATGATTCTTCAGATGATGTACAATCTCTGTTGATAACAGGAACAGGAAGATGAGCTGAAAATACAACTGTATAATATTAGTCTTGCCTTAAAAAAAGAAAAAGTATTATAATTATTTGATATCGTTAAAAGATAAATTCTGTCAAAAGTGATCCATCATAAATATAAAGTGTACGGTTTAAAAACGACATTAAACTCACCATAGACAGTAAGATTGAATCTCTTGTATGAAGTTCCTCTGTCACTGATGATCACTAGTTTATAAAGTCCAGAGTTTGTGATTCTGATGTTTGTGATGGTGAGAGATCCAGTCTGATTTTCCAACTTCAATCTGTCTCTGAATATCTCATTACTGTCAAATAAATTAATGTTTTGTGTATAGATTTCAGCTATACGAGTCTCTTTAGATCCAAACATCCACAATATCTGATCATTTGTCTGTATATCAGTAAGATCAGTGTGTAGAGTAACAGAATCTCCCTCCATCACTGACACTGACTTTACATCAACACCAAACACATCTGAAACAACATTAAAAACAGTTTTAAAGGCCTAAATAAAATAAAAAATATACTAAATGAACCTAAATGCAGACTACCTTAATGTATGTCTTTGATATTTGCTTTTCCATATAAATAACAGTCTTCAATCTATTAATCTTTATTATACAGAAGTGTACATAGTTATAGACATTATGATTAATACACATCGTCTTCTTAAATCATAGATACTCTTCAGATCTCAGAATATCAACACAGACTGGATCTATACATCTTGTTTGTGAACTCTCTTACACCCATCTCTATTATTGAAGGCTTAAGAGAATGTTTGAACAACTCCTTTTCCAATTAAAAGCATGACATCATGTCTGTCTCTGCTCAATTATCCAACAAATACATTTAGTCATCACTGACTAATCCTTTTAAACAGAAAACAACATATTCGGCTCTTTATGTGTTCGTACATTAATGCGCTTCTGTTAAAAGTACAGTTTTTGGTTACCGACATTCTTCGAAATATCCCCTTTGGTTGTTTTGCTGTCTCAAATGAAAGAACATCATACAGGTTTAAAATAAGCATATGATGACACACAAGAATGATTTTTGGTGTGTATGATGTTAATGATGGGAGTATATATAGGAGGTTTTGGTTCTTGTTTATCCAGTTTTAAAAGTTTTACTTTATTAAAAACACAAATGTGCAAAACAACGTCGCACTTGTGATTTAAACACGAAAACGTTACATATATCCCCTATATATGATGATATCCGACATCATACATGCAGTACATTAAGACTTAAACATCACATTATGTTATGTAAACATTCTATATTGTTTGTAAATACGAGTCGGTCGCTAAAGGAACAAACAAAAGATGATGTCATCCAATAAAGTATAGACTTACCTTTTAAGATCAATAAGAAGAGATGAAATAAAGTTACTCGAGGCATCCTTAACATTCTAGATGTGTAAGTTCCCTTCACATGATGACGAGTCCCATATAGATCTTGCTGTGTATAAAATGCATTAGGAACATATAGCAGTCCGATGTATAGATTATTTACATTCTAGTCGCTACAATATTACATTAAAAAGTCAAAACACTAGAACATCATTTCACTGCAAACACATCTTCGTCTTTCTTCCCTTCAGTGTTAAAGCATATAGGCTCCTCCCATAGGGTATTATATCTATTATAAACATTATTTAACTCAACACATGTTTTTATTTAGTACATATGGATATTGGTATTATAAATAACATGCTACTTAAAAAAAGAAACAATGCATTAACATATTATCTAATGATGGAGGTTTGGGAGGCAAGACTTGTTTCTTTTATGATTTATGGTATAGTTCCTATAGTGTATAAGGCCTTATTTAACACCTATATTTGCCCACACTACAAAACAAACCTACAGAACACACAACACCCTGACCAACATTGACACAAACCCATGGAGATGATGTATATAAATGAGAAATAACACGATAGACTTAAGCGTTTATTAATTCTATAAGGTTTACTTGAAATGCATATATAATTGTTATTGGTTATCATGATTGTGGTTTTTAGAAGTTCTCTGAATTCAGACCCTTCCTCTCAGTTTCCCAGAAACCAAAGCAACCCATCTGACATGTGAGATCTTTGCAAAATAAAGTTGCATGACTAAAATATAAAAAGTGTTATCAATATTTTGTGTGAAAATTGTTTAAGGTGAAACTATGGATGGTGTTTTTGGTTTGCTGTCCAAGGGAACGGCTTCGAGGTCGTTGTTATTTCCTGAACTCAGGGTGCTCGCCCATGCCCAAACCCAGAATTCCTCACCCCACCCGTATGGAGGAATGCAGGAATAGGAAGAGGATGGGAGTTTTGGAGGTCTTGGTCAGACCTGATTGGACGGGAGAGTAGATTACCGATTATTGGCACGTGCTCCTCCCAAACTTTGTCACGAAAACTTCATTTTTGGAGCTTGCACACAGATGCGTGTCTAAATCAAACTTTTTAGTGGAAATCGCAATATTGTTTGATTGCTAAATGTTTTGGAATTTACATTTTTATGCATTTTAATAACTTTCAAATGGTTAAATAAAACAAACAAAAAATGCATGAATCTCTTTGTGCATGAATGACCGCCACTTCCTGTTGAGATGCAAATCTGCAGAACAACGACACAAAACCAAACGAAGTCCGAGGCCGCAAACCTCTCTCACCTGCACCTGCAAACGTTCATCTTCAATAATCAAATATACAGTCAAGAATGTGTAAATGACAATTGAGGAATCTAGTAAGATTGTTATTCGTTAAAAACTGTTTCCACATTTCAACTGAAAATTATATTGTATAAGGAAGAACACAAGCCATAGATTCATGAAACAATGACATTTTATTGAAATAGGTCACAGCTCACACCAAAGCATGTCTATCTGGTTAAAACCACAAACGCTGTATAATGCAGACACTTTCTCATCGCATTAAATCCTGATTTAGGTGTGAAACCCACTAGCACTTTATTTTTCACCTTTGGGGTTCTGGCAGCCCGCTGTTTCGTTAATCAGATAGTTTCTTCTCGACATTTATTCATGGTCATTGATGTTTCATTTTATCAAACGTCTCCCTTTACAAATGGTAACCTTAGTTCCCTGAAGGAAGATGTAGTATCACAACCACGAGAGATAATGCGTTCTGAATGGTTTCAGTATGACTGTGTTTTGGCACTGTGCTGTGGTTGGCCATTATGTAATATACACATCTCCGGTGCTTCTCTGTTGATGCCTGAGTGACGCCATGAGAGAACAAACATTTGCAAAGATGTGTTTGGTTTGAAGGGAAGGGCCTACTTGTGTATTGTCTGACCTTCAGTCAAAACGATTCAGTTCCTTATTTCTTAAACTGTTAAATAAAACACCATTACACGTTTTCAAGCATTACACTTCATCATCGGGGGTTTCAGAACAGTTTGTCTGTCGCTGTTTTATTTATCAACACATCCTTTAACTTCTCACCGAGAGAAGTTCCTGTGACAAAGAGCAACTACCATGTCTTTACTCTACAAAAATTGACTTTAGTTTGACTTTACATTCACATTTGCTTATTTAAAGGACGCCTGAATCTATTTATGGCAAGATATCCGTGGTTTCTCCCAAGGTTTTTTTCTCCATTTGGGGTCATTTTTCCTCGCCACCGTTGGCTGCAGCTCCTCTGCCCTTTATTGCCCTTTAAGATGCTGCTTACATCAGCTTTAACTACACTTATTATAAATAATGCTTTAATGCTATTTCATTAGTACGCCACATATGACTGTTTGCATTACATTAAATATACATTTAGGCATTGAGCAGACCCCTTTATCCAAAGCGACTTACAAAGAACCGAGATGACAATGAAGCGGTAAATAGCAGAGACAACAATAGGTGAAGAAGTGCTACAACGAGGTTACTAAGTCCCATAAAGCGAGATGTAGAGGACCTGTAGGGGAGGAAAAAGGTTACGTTTTTTAGTACATAGAGTGAGAAGGTTAGGAAGAGGGATTTTAGTGGGTTATGTGTAGACGGAAGAGATGAGTTTTTAGGTGTTTTTTAAAGACAGAGACTGAGTCAAACCAAACCATGTACCGAGACCGAGGAGGCATATACCTGGGAATCAGCGGGTGAAGCTATGTGGGTACTGAACCCATGTGGTAGTCCTGTAGACGATAAGGAGAGCTTTGAATTCAATTCGAGCTGCTATGCCGAGTCAACGTAGTTTAATGCAGAGAGGTGTGTCATGGGTTCTTCTCTGTTCCTTAAACAGCCTGGGTAAATGTGGTACTATACCAATATATGGTATAGTTCCTGTGAACTGAAATAATTTTGAAAAGAGAAATTGTCTAAAAACTTGTGGTTGAGGTTATGCTGCCAAAAGTGGATCAGCCCGTTATTTAACCCAAAGGTTCACATACTTTATTCCTTCAGTACTGTGATTGTTGACATGTTGCGTTCAAAAAAGACAATTATTTATGCAGAAATCTACACAATCTAAAAAGGGTTTACATATATTTTGCAACTGTACATATGCATCTTTATGGTTTTTCCGGAAATGTCAGATTCTGGATATATTTGAATGAACTGTAAGGAACCCTTTAATGGACTGCTATATTCCTCCGGGTCGGCAGGTGACTCCTCTCACCTGACTCCTGCTGAATACTACCATTCATCATACCTGATTCATCACACCTGTATCTTGCCCTATTTAAGTGTGTTTGTGCCATGCCTTATTGTTTAGTCTTGAGCCAATGTTACCTGATACAAGCTAAGTCTATTAAAGTTTACGTTTGAGTCTTTGGACCCTTGTGTCTACTTTTCTTTGTACTGTTTCTTGAAAACCTGGCTTCTTTTGTTTTGTTGTACCTTTTTATTAATAAAAAATAGTTTTTTGTTTCGAAGACCCACGATTCCTTGTTTGATCATCTAATGCCACCTTGGGGAACTCCGCTCCTCCTACAACCAGTGCAGTCAGCTCCTCTCAGCCCGTACTGAGCACGACCAGTCAAGTTGTCACCCTTCAGGGAGGAATGAGGTCTTGGGACTCCCTGTTGGACTCCTCTGGCCCAGAGATGGTCAAGCTCTTCCCTGCCACCCTTTGACCAACCCTCCGTTTGAAGAAGCGAGGGCCCCCGTCAGAGCTCAGGCATCCCCTGTGGCATCAGCGCCGGTAAGAGTGCCGGTTTACCCCATGGCTTCAGGATTGGTCAAAGCGCGGGCATCCCCTGCGGCTTCATCACCGGTCAGAGCACCTACTTATCCCGTAGGTTCAGCGACGGTCAGAGCGCCGACTTACCCCATGGCTTTGGCACCGGTCAAAGCACACGCTTACCCAATGGCTTCAGCACCGGTTAGAGGGCAGGCATCCCCTGCGGCTTCAGCAGTGGCTTACCCCTTGTCTTCAGTGCCGGTCAGAGCACCGGCTTACCGGTCCTTGTCAAGTATCCTCTAGTTTTGTGGACCAGGTCATGACACTACCATGTCTGTGTGCTAGTGGTGTTTTTTAATGTCCCGTTCTGTCGGTCCCCTTGAGCAACGCCACGATGTCGTTACTTAGAGTTGGATTACATCATGATTCATGAGTTTGGCAGAATCATGGCAGACCCATGTGTTTTGTGTTAGACACAAAGCATAGTTAGGCATTGTTAGTTACGGCGTGCCATGTGCTCTTTTGTCTCATCTCCTGGCCCTGCCCCCTTGTTCCCATCAGTGTTTCATTCCCCACACCTGCCCTAATGTGGTCATCCCTTGTTATGTTTCCCTATTTAAACCCCTTGCGTTTGCTGTTCTGTGCTGGTTTGTTTTACATTAAATAATCTTGCTGATGTGTCTGTTTTCTACTCCTGTGCCTGTTTCCTCCGTGCCTGTAAATCCTATGCCTCTAAGTTCATCCTGTGCCTGTGAGTTAATAAATGTTTTGTTTTTGCCCCCTCATGGGAAGTTGTTTTTTTCGTATTTTACGTTATAGTTTTTCCCCCATTGTGGGTGTTTTGTTTATTATTAAAGTCGCTTTTTGTTTAAACTATCGGTTGCCTGCATTTGGGTTCTCTCTCCTCGCAAAACTGTGACACACACAACACCCTGACCAACATTGACACAAACCCCTGGAGATGATGTATACAAATGAGAAATAACACAATAGACTTAAGTGTTTATTAATTCTATTAGGTTTACTTGAAATGCATATATAATTGTTATTGGTTATCATGATTGTGGTTTTTAGAAGTTCTCTGAATTCAGAACCCTTCCTCTCAGTTTCCCAGAAACCAAAGCAACCCATCTGACATGTGAGATCTTTGGTGGTTGTGATGCAATTATGCAAAATAAAGTTGCATAACTAAAATATAAAAAGTGTTGTTAATTTTTTTTGGCAGCAGAAAGAACATTCACGCTGCTAGCTGTGCACTACATTATTGCATTCGCACATGAGTGTCATATACAAGTACAGATTTTGGATGCTTCTCTAACAAAACTTTTTAGTGGAAATCACAATATTCTTTGGTTGCGAAAAGTTTTGGACTTTGCATTTTTATGCATTTTTACAAATTAGACAATTGTTAAATCAAACAAAATATGGATGAAGAATCTCTTTGTGCATGAATGACCGCCACTTCCTGTTGAGATGCAAATCTGCAGAACAACGACACAAAACCAAACGAAGTCCGAGGTCACAGACCTCTCTCACGTGCACCTGCAAACGTTTGAGAACGCCATTGAGATTGAAAATGTGAACTTTACAGCTCACACATTTTTAAGCAACATCACATGTGTGCATAAAGAGTTTGTTCATGTGGGGTTTTCCTCCTGAAAATAACAACAGTGAATCTTTTGTATCTGGTTTTTCATTGCCTTTTCATGACGCCTGTGGTCATGGTATTGGTTGTCGAGACATTGGTCTTTAGTTTTCTTGCTTGATGATATTAAAAAATGCATTCTGAAATCATATCATGTAGAACAGATCCTCAGTGTTACAGCGCCAGACGCTCATTTTCTGTTCGTGCCGTTTCTGTATCCGTTTTAAATGGGTATATAGTGGTTATAGATAACAGAAACAGGAAGGGAGGCGGAAAAGATAAGCGCCTGTGTGGCCCTTCTATGTGAGAGATTCCAGACTGACTGAAAGAGCAAATGTTTGCATGTGTTTGTTAAAGGGAAGGCCTAGTTTGAGTGTACACAACCTCAGGGAAATGTAGAGTTTCCTGGTTTCATACATCATATAAAGGATGTGTTTGATGTCCTTCCACCTTTCTACACATCCTGTTGTTAACTGTCACATACATGTAGTTCCCTTCCTTATGTTCTATCCGCTGAATAGAACAGCATTATAAGTTTTACATTTCTCATTATCAAGGGTTTCACAAAGGTTTATTTTTGTCGGCCACTGGTTCACCTATCGACCGCATCCTGTGAGTTCACAGCGAAAAAAATGCTCGTGAAAATGTCCTTTACTCTGCAAATATTGACTTTAGTTTGACTTTTCATTCATTAGTGAAAGCATTATTCTGCTCCTCCCTCTCCTCTCGTCCGTTTTATTTGTATGGGAAACAGAAAATGACCACACAGGTTTTTCCAGAAAAAGATGTGATATAAATAGAACTAAAGTAAACAGTATCTCTCACTCGGAATCAGGTTTTCCACAACCAAGCTTGTCCATGACGTTGTATTTATATGTTCCATCTGTTTTGAAAAAATCTACGCTACTGCGACCATAGAGGTCAACTCACTCTCTGTTACAAATGTAAGCCATACTAATTGTACAGATGGATAATGGACTTCCTGTCTAGCATAGACCGAGTCTCTAACACCATCATCAAGTTTGGCAACAAAGCTCTAAAGCAATCATCAAGTTCGGCAACAGAGCTCTAACGCCATCATCAATTTCGGCAACAAGATTCTTACGCCATCATCAAGTTTGACACAACATTAGTTGATCTTAAGAAGTGCGAAATCTCACATGCTGGGTGAAAAATACACCCGTTCCCTCAATGTTAGTAAAAACCACAGAGCTTCATGTGGAAAGCCAGCAAACACAGACCAATCACCATCAACGAAACACCAGTTGAGACAGTTCCACTGTGTCCACATTTCTAAGGAACTCACCTGGTCCACCGAGGTCGTTGTGCAGAAAGTTAATCAGTGTTTTATCTTCATGGTTCTACTCCAGCAAAATCCGGAGCATCCTAATTGCATGAATCACTGCCTGGTAGAAAAAAAGTGTCGCTTTCATCGTCAAAGTCTTGGCAACCTTTGTCGGAGTAAGCTTCCCACCCTGTTAGTCCTCTTCAACAGACATTGTATGAAAAAATCAAGAAGGACCATCGGTGGCTCCAGCCATCCTAATCACGGCTTACACTTACTGGTACCATCAGGCAAGAAGAACAGCCTTAAAACTCCCGCAAGCAGACTACATGATAGCTTCTTTCCACAAGCTTTCAAACTCTTGAACTCTTGATTCCCATCTGTCCCTAAGCATTGCACTTTACACCGTTACACATTTTTTTTAATACATGGGATAATACAAGATCCTCCCAGACTGAATGGTCGGGAGGGTAGACATATTCCTTCTGTTATAGTTTATACAGTGTTAATTAACATGTATGTATGTACATTTACATGTATGTATGTACAAAAGTGCATTTAGAACAAGAGGTAACAAAGCCATCGTAAGTAAAATAATGACAGCCTTAGTTAGAAAAACACAACATACGAGCCAAGGATTTTTTTTGATAGAAAGAGTGAGGATGTAGGTAAAGGTTTAGTAGTGGGTCAGGTGCTAGATGGGTTTAACGGTGGTTTTTAAAGACGAAAACGGGTCTGCCAACGTGTGATACAGGGCATATCGTGTATGAGGGTAAGGCCTCAAGTCATGCTGCACGCTTCTCATCCCACTAGAAAACCAAACTTAAAGAACACACAATGCCCTGACCTAGATTAACACAAACCGCCAGAGATGACGTATACAAATGAGTTATAACTGGAACATGCACAGTAACCTTATGCATTGTTTAATTCCATATTTCACTTGATATATGTATAATGTGTTGTTTTGTGCTGGCACTTGAAATGCATAAACTGTTTTAGGTTTTAATCAAGAATGTTGTTTTTTTGTTGTTCAGAGCCCTTCCTCTCAGTTTCGCTCGTACAACAACAGTTAATGCAACCCAACCACCGTCTGACATGTGAGAACTGTGGTGTTTGTGATGCAAGCCTACGGAGGATGCATGAGAACGATGCATGAATAACATGAGAAAAGTGTACGAGTGGAATGTTCCTATTAGCGGTGTGAATATTTTTGGTAACAGAAAAACGTATTTGTCGCTTGCTGTGTGAACCGTTTTGATGCTTTTGGGGTTCCGGTTGGTCACTGTTTCCTGTTGAGCATAGAGTTGCTTTCCAATGTCTTCATGCTGAACATCCCTTGTGCATGAAAGCAGTTTCGTCAACGATTGCGTTGTTATGGCAATGGTTGTCAAGACATTGATCTCAGATGGCTTTGTCTTTTTCAACGACTTGACTTGATCTAAAACAGACCTTGTCTAACAGGTAAGAACCACAAATACTGTACAATCCGGAGACGTTCTCACTGCATCAAGTCCCGATTTAGATGTGAAACCCACTTACACTAACTTTTGACACTTTTGGGGGTTCTGGTAGGCCACTGTTTCCTGTTGATCAGAGAGATAGTGTTTCTTCCCAACATCTGGTACGTGTGCACCATAACCGTAGTCAGGTTCATTGAAGAATCAGACGAATCAGAAACAGAAAGAGCTTTACTTGTGTGTTTGCGCATACGAGGAATTTCTTGTAGTGACAAGAACCTATTCCTGGGCCTGGATGTCCTGGTAAATGGGGCTCTGTAGTGCCAGCCAGAGGGCACAAGTTCAAAGTTCTCTTTTCTTTGTGGGCTTTATCCTTTATTGCCGTCCCCCACCGAATAGAAATGCATTCTGCACTCACTTCCTGTTTTGAACCGTTCCAGAGGGGCAGCATCCATTAGGAGCGGTTGGCAGGGAACAGGAGGCAGTTATGTGATATAATTCTCTTCTTTTGATGTCTGACTGAATCAGACTCATCGAAAGAACACCGTGTTTGGTTTGAAGGGAAGGGCTTACTTGTATATTTTATGACCTTTGGGAAAGCTGTAATTCCCAGTGGGATATGTTAAGCACCAGGTGAACAACAGTTCCTCTTTTAACACCTCACATAGTTTCGGTCTTAGTTTTGTTAGACTTTATATTTATCACTAAGTTTCACAAGTTTCACAAAGGGTTATCTTTGTCTGTCATTGTTTCTCGCATCGACCGCATCCTGTGAGTTCACACCGAAAAAAGTTCTTGTGACAGTAAGGCACAGCCGACTGCCATGTCCTTTACTCTACAAATATTGACTTTAGTTTGACTTTTCATTCACATTTGCATTTTCGCGTTTAGTAGACGCCCTAAACCCATTCGCCAAGACAAACACAAACACACACATAAACATACATCCGTACATCTTCATGCACTTCTTATGTTGTTAAATGTTTGTTTCATGCAAAGCATTTTATAGAAAATATATTAACTGCGATTATTTCTTTCAGCCATATACGTGCAAGTTTTATTTCTATGAGGCCCGATATTTTGCTCCTTTATATCTACACACACCTGCAGCTCAGACGTATATGAATAGAGCTCAATACAAAGCGTTGACTGACACAAAATAAACCACAAAAGCATGCTTTATTCTGCAGCCCCCCCCCCCACACCCCCCCCCCCTCCGTTTTCTGTCCTCATGGGCATATTGTTTGTACTGCCAACACATGATTATCATTCAGGACTGTTTTCCAAAGTAAGATCTGTTTACAGTAAACAGCAGTCCAGTATCTCTCTCACATCATCCTATTATGGCGAAGGCGTATGTTCAAACATCAACTATTTCCATGTAAGCGAATCATGTGTAAAATGCTGATAGTATAAAATAAAACGTTTCGGATGTCTGCACCTGATCTTAATGTTATCATATGCAGATCATTTATAAAGAGATGAATATATGGTTTGGAGATGACTATAGCTGTGTAAATGAACTCTATTATGCCATCTTGTGTTCAATAACATTCCTTATAGATTTCTTCTTTGTGGTGATGAAAAATCTATGTGCAGCCCATCTGTGTAATACTACAATTACAAAATACTACTTATACTACCAAAAAAGTACTTATTGGTTTACATATATATATATATATATATATCAAAGAATTCAAGTAAACCCAATGGTGTTTCATTGAAGAGGACCCTTCTTTTGTGTGTCTTTGTGTATTGTTTTTACACCACATCAAAGTGTCCAACACTTTCATCTTTCAATTCACGGGAACAAAGTGAGTCAGAAATGTGGAGGTGGAGAAATGGACCATTGACTGTTTGCAACTTCTCCCAAAAACTAAAAAGCTTGTTTTAAGAATAACAGCCTATAATTTTCAAAGTGCTCCTGATTATAAGTCTAACTCCAGAGCTCTCTTATTAACCTTACAAAAGCTAACCGTATCACCACGATGGAATGCTCATAAACAAGTGTCATGTGCTTCTGCAAGTATATTTATACACATGAATGAATATCCCATGTTGTGTTTCCCCAATCATTATACTTATTATAGCTGTACTAACACAGTAGAAAAAAGGATATTCTATTTACAAAGTGAAGATAGACCATTCAAAGATGTTCTGGACGCTCTGTAGCAGGCCAAGGTTATATTCATGACATCCAGTGGTGAGGAAATAAACAGCAAGCGTTTATGTCATAGAACTGTGTTGTAAAATATTGATCAAACGTTTTGGGACACTTGAGTGAAACGCTTCCCATTGTTTTAAGCGGAAGGTGTGTTGTAGATGCAAGAGATGGATCCAAGTGAAGTAAGAAATCCTAGGCTTTAATGAAAACATAAAACAAACCAAAGTAAATCCAGGAGCAAAACAAAATACGGGAAATAAAATCCAGAAGCAAAACAAAATCCAGAAGCAAAACAAAATACGGAAACAAAACAAAATCCAGAAGCAAAACAAAATCCAGAAGCAAAACAAAATACGGAAACAAAACAAAATCCAGAAGCAAAACAAAATCCAGAAGCAAAACAAAATACGGAAACAAAACAAAATCCAGAAGCAAAACAAAATCCAGAAGCAAAACAAAATACGGAAACAAAACAAAATCCAGAAGCAAAACAAAATCCGGAAGCAAAACAAAATCCAGAAGCAAAACAAAATCCAGAAGCAAAACAAAATCCAGAAGCAAAACAAAATCCAGAAGCAAAACAAAATCCGGAAGCAAAACAAAATCCAGAAGCAAAACAAAATCCAGAAGTAAAACAACATCCACAGGTAACTTGCAGACATCAAAGTAGATACGTTTAACAAAAGACAATGAACAAGATGAACAGACGGGTTAAAATACACAGGGGATAAGAAGAAACATCTGGGATACAATCAGGACAGGACCAATGGAACAAAAGAACTACAGAAGACTACAGAACACATGACAGGAACAGGAACTCAACAGGACTAAACCAAAAGAGAATACCGACATGGGGAACAAGACACAAAATCCTAACTGATGTATTTATATGTATTTCAATCATCTGTATCATCATCATTACCACCACCACCACCATTATTATTGCCCTTACAAAAGTGCTTATTGCCCTAGTAACGAAATGCTATGATTTCCTCCGGAATGTTTTTAACCACTAGATAATCTCCCAAATATAACGGTAAATCTTTAAAATGTTCTGGATTATCTACCAAATGTTCCACCTCTGGTCAATCTCCCGAAAGTTCTGGGTTATCCGACAAATGTTTTGGATTATCTACAGAATGTTTCACCTCTGCATAATCTCTCGAATGTTCCGGATAATCCACAGAATGTTCTAAATAATCTCCAGATTGTTCCACCTGTGGATTATCTCATAAATGTTCTGGATTACCTCCCGAATCTTCAGACTCTGTATTATCTCCGGAATGTTGCGGATAATATAGCAAAAAAATGGGATAAATGTAGAGATTGACCTGACTCAATTCATAAGCGCCGTCTTGAGGTTAAAAGTTTTATTTTTTTAATCTTTGCTTCTTCGACCCTTTATGACACCTTTATTATTTAAATTGGAAAAAGGAAAACCACCTTCTTAGAGGACTAGATGAGGGACACAAAGAGAGTTATTCATTACAAACCAATTCCTTGCTGAAAAGCTGCATTCAGAAATAAAAATTAGAATTGGATTTATTCAAAGAAATGTTTGATCGGCCCAATTTATAAGTGAACACAACCAAAACAAAACAAAAAAAGATCTGCTGCTGATATCTAGTGGTGAGTAGCACGAACAGCAGTAAATACGATCATGATCTAAAGTCAGATGTTAAATCTGTGTTTGATGATCATTCAACTCATAAACTGTTTAATCTAATATGATATGAACAAATCACGTTTCATGCTACTGATACACGAATTTACCAATGTAGTACGTCTCCTTATTTCTCTTTTGTGTTTTTTTAATTAGAAACACTAACAGTATTGTGGCTGTCTATGAAACTCATTCAAATCGCAAAGCTGCATCGAAGACGTGAGACAGGCAGATAACCATCACAAAAGCAAACAGACCAACCGGGCAACCCAAACAGAAATGAATATGCAATAGCAGCAATCCAATTAAACAATCACATTGGTCAGCAACAATAGATCAAAACTTAAATAAACGAACGCTTGGTAATACTCGGCAAAGAAAAGCAGAAACAGCATGGCATAAATAGGGAACAAACAGGAAAGGAAGGAACCAGCGAAGAAGCAAACCGTCAGTATTCAGTATTACAAACAAATATATGTCCTTTCGTCTTGCTTTTCTGTTATTGGTCAACAGACTGGCTTATTATGTATTGAATTTTGATTTATTTAATATGGTTGTTCCTCCTGATGGTATGAATAAGTTCTACAACCTGAGGTTTCAAAAAAAGGTTTCTCTATAAGTCCCAGCTTTACAAACAAACAAAACAGCCTTACAAACTGTAATTATGAAAACGTTTCACCAGTTAATAAATACAGGTAACAGTGTTATTAACATCTTATTGTTGGGTGTGTGGCTCCTTAACAGATACTGTCTTATAGAACAACCAGAAGATCAGGAACAAACACATGTCCCACAAAACCAAACAAACATATGTATACTATTGGACAATAATACACTTGTTTTCACCGAAAGATCTGAACATTTAGTGTAAGATGCCAGAATATTTTTTTTAAACCCTTCATAATAAAGCATGAGGAATTACTTTCACCCCTGATGTCCTCTACAAACGTCCATGAATCTTTGTTTTCCACCACAACAACAGTAGCACACCCCCAACATGATGCCCAGAACTGCTGCCAACAATGCCAAAAGAGGATGCAGCTGTGTAGGAAGCTGTGTAGGTTCTGTAACAGAGAAAAGCGTTTATTTCAAATCAGATTCTCAACACAAGATGAATCTTCTCGCTCTTTTACCTGAACACGACTGACACTGTCGAGGGATGTTGAGAGGTTGAGTTTGAATGTTGACCGGGTTTTTCACCACACATGCGTATGTGTTGTTGTCTTGATATTCCACCTCCAAATTTAAACTGACGTTGAGATCATTCACATTGATGCTCGACAATAAAGCACTTCCTTTATGCCAGGAGAGATGCACATCCGTCACATTGACTGAACACAACACAACACATTTTGAGGATCTTTCTGATGACGAAGAACAGTTTCTGGAGCTTGTTATCGTAGGCGTGGGCAGGTGTTCTGAAAAACATGGATGAATAAAACTATGACCGACAGCCAACGTTATGAAAAAATCAGAAACACATACGACAACACACACCATAAACAGTAACGTTGAACGTTATTGGCCTAACTCTCAATGAATGGCTCGTGACTGTTCTGACGTTCTGATGATAAAGTCCGGAGTCTGCGGTTCTGACGTCTTTAATGGTTAAAGATCCAGTGTTAAGGTCTGCATGCAACCTGTTTCCAAACTTTTCAACATTATCGTAATAAACACCCTCAACATTAATTCCAATTCTAGTGTTAAACCCACATGTCCATACTACATGATCCCTTTGTTTTATTACAGAACCAGAACCTAGAGTAACATTTTCTCCCTCCAGCACTTTTATCATTTTTAAGTTCTGATTATTGTCAATATCGTCTTTCTTTTCGTGATATTCCTTGACTAGATCATCTCCTGTATAATCCATCTCTGGATCAGTTAGATTCTCAGACACTAGATCAATTTTTAGATACTCCTTCGCTGGATTATTATGAGGATGCTTCATCTCGGTTTCATATTTAGGATATTCCATCTCTACGTCGTCTACTGCATTTTCCGCCTCTGGATCAGTCTGATACTCAGACTCTAGATCCTTTATTGGGTACTCCATTTTTGGAATATTTTGAGGATTCTTCTTGAGGTATTCATGGTCTAGATCGTGTTCTGGATAGTTAGTCTCTAGATCATTTTTGGGATAACTCACTCCTGCAACATTTTCAAGATACTTCATCCCCATTTCATTTTTAGGATATTCCATCTCTTGATCATCTTCTGGATACCACATCGGTAGATCATTTATAGGATACTTCGTCTCAGAAACATTTTCCGGAAACTCGGTTTTCGGATTCTCCATATCTGGTTTGTATCCAAAATGTTCCATCTCTCCAGAATCTGTAATGTTTGCATTGCCTCTATAATGTTCAACACCGAACACACCTGAAACAAAAACAACCCATTTTCCAAATGATAAATATATCCAACAAATCTATTACAAAAGGAGTTCTGTTCAACGTACCAACGAAGACACACAGACATAGCGTGAGAAGTGAAAGATCCATGTTCTTTAAGAGTTAAGCAGAATGTCTATTCAGTTTCATTTTCTTAAATATAAATATGACACGGAAATAACATTGATCAAGGAGTCAAACTGACGATTAAGGTAAGGGCGTTTCGTTGACAAGAAATGATGACGGATGCAGTTTCTTTTGTGCCTGTCTGTACAAGAGTGACAAGCTTTTACAACCACACCCAAGTATGAAAATATGATTTCAATTTGGTTCTAAGTCTTCAATGTGCATCTTTTTTAAAAACAATTTGAAACAACTTTTGTTTTAACCATCAGTTCTGGGCAGTTTTAAACAACTTTATTTTTTTTTCTTTCTATTATGTAATATAAAAAAATATCTCAAATAAGTATTATGAAGTGTAATGAAAACTTTGCCAAAAAAATGTCCTAGACAAAACCTAAAATATTAAAGACCTCAAATCATATTAATAATTATTGAAATTAGATTTGAATAGGTGTCAAACAGTCAAAAGTACTAAAAGGAAGAACTGAAAACAATCCCAGAATGAAAATGTATGTCAATGATCTTTGTATCCATATTAACATGTATGTATTAACATCCATAATTTTGATGGATTGCAAACCAAGTGCAGCTATGTGCAGCAAAGTGTATTTAACAGTGAAGATGCTTGCGCTGATCATGATCATCTTAACAGTGTCTTCATGAGGTCTTGACATGTCAACATCTCAAGTGTAAGAACCTGGTTGTATGTAATATACTGTTTATTGAAGTGTAATGCAAAAATATACAACATCAACTCACATTTACCTTTATATCTGTACAGGGTATGTGCAATTCTATTATGTACTGAATGTCATTTCTAATTCTTTTAGTGTGTGAAACTTTTGAACATTTTAAAGAAAGACAATAAGAGTCTGTTTCAAGTCTTGCACTTTTGCCCCAGTTCAGTTTTCAGCAGCAAAAGTACATACCGGCTTCCAGGATACCACCAAGAAGACAACCAGTAACACCACTGATAAGAAGAATAATCCATGGTCCTGTGACGGCACAACCGTTATTAGCAGTAAAGAGATGATAAACATGACCTGAATTGTTTTGATGTAAAATCTGAATTAATTTCACTGTCAATGGATAAGAAACCATATCTGTTAAAAAAGATTAATATTTGAATACATACTTCTGCATAGTTCCTTAATATTGAGTTGTGCGGTTCTGTTGGCGAATTATCTGTTCATATATTTGTAATAGACAACTGGTTCAAAAGTTTATGACTTTTCTCACTTATGCAATCATATTCTGTCAAAATTCTAGGATAAAACAAAGAGAACAATGAAAATAAAACATATGTTTTTGCAGAATTTGCAGAAATGGTTTTCTTGACATTTTCTCAAGCTGCTTCTTAAGGTTTCATTCCAAGATGCTTTTTCAAGAATTTAAAGGATTCTATTCTGAGCTCCTATTGGCCTTTTTTAAAATATTGAGTCAAAGTCATTCATTCCATGTACGTTTTCTTCATAATATTTTTTACAATAAAACTAATTTCAGACACTGTTAATTGATTAACACTCAACACTGATTGTAGTGTACTTTTCTCATGTGTGTCATGTGTGTGCTACGTTTATTTTAATAAGTATTGTGTTATTTACTCACTGTGGACAGACACATTATTTATACATTTTTGATGTTTACATTAATGATCACAAGATTAAAGGCTCTAGAGTGGATTTTACATTGAGATTTGGGCTTCTGGCAAATACTTTTTCCCAAGCGACTTACGAAGACTCGAGGAGACCATAAGGCACTCTATGTACTTGTCAGCATTAATGGTGCCTTCACAGAAGTGCAAGTTACCTTTGCCAAGGGCACTGACACAACCCCATACCATGACAGACCCTGGCTTTTGGACTTATTGCTGGTAACAGTCCGGATGATCATTTTCTTCGTTGGTCCGGAGCACACGGCGTCCATTCCTCCCAAAAAATACCCCAAAAACTGATTTATCTGACCACCGCACACGTTTTCACTGTGTGATGGTCCATCCCAGATGCCTCCGAGCCCAGAGAAGTCGACCGTTTTCTGGACACTGTTAACATAGGGCTTTCCTTTTGGCACAGTTTTAACTGGCATTTGTGGATGTAATTACGTAATGTGGTACTTGTCAACGGTTTGCCAAAGTAGTCCTGAGCCCATGTGGTGATATCGCTTATAGATGAATGATGATTCTTGATGCAGTGCCGCCTGAGGGATCGGAGATCACGGTTGTCCAGCTTAGGCTTGCGCCCTTGTCCTTTTCGCGCTGAAATTCCTCCAGGATCCTTGAATCTTTTAATTATGTAATGCACTGTTGAATGTGAAATATCCAAATCTCTTCCTATCTACTTTTGAGGAACATTGTTTTTAAACATTTCAATAATTTTCTCACGTATTTGTTGGCAAACTGGCGATCCCCGGCCCATCTTTGCTCCTTAAGGATTAGACCTTTCTTGGATGCTCCTTTTGTACCAAATCATAATTAAAATCACCTGTTGACATCACCTGTTTCAAATCACATCATTATTTAACCATTTTACCTCATTACTAGCCCTAAATTGCTACTGTCCCAACTTTTTTTTGAAATGTGTTGCAGGTCTGAATGACAGGAAAGGATGCATATTTACAAATGACATGAAATTGACCAGAAAAAAAGGCGACTGGTTGGGGTGACAGATCTATCGCTGTGTTTAGAAGAATCTTCCTTATTTTTTTACTTGTAGACGTCCATACATCATGATTCAAAGCAAGGTAAGCAAGAAATAAGAAGAAGGGAAATTGCAAACGGAAGCCTTCGGAAAAAAGCTTTGCAGTCTATTGCACCACTGAAAGATTCATTACCCGAAGCTTCAATCAGCATCGCTAAGAGCAAATAAATTAAATCTTGAGTCAATGCAAAGAACCTGAATAGACATCCGAATAGACATTGCGCTAATGATGCGGACACTTGCTTAAACAAACGTGGAGGAGAAACTTATAATGACTGTATGTGGACACCCGGAGCTCTTTGACTCCACTTCTTATTTTTATAGAGACAGAAATCTTTCGTTGAAGAAGAAGTAGGTCGTGAGTAGTGAGTAGGTCGGACAATCTAGTAAGTGTTCTTTTCTTTGAGCTATGTACAATTAAAAGACTGTCCCTGAAGCCGGCAGATTGAGCTTAAATCGAAGCGAGTTGGAAGCACGAATAAAGCGAGCAAACTTAAATGTTCAAGAATCCAACTAGCCCAAAAAAGAGTCAATTTGCACCTGATATGAACGAGACATAAAGCAAAGAAACTGCAGACAAAGATAATTATTTATAATCCACATTGATCTCAGAACTTTTGTAAAAAGCCCCTTTAGGAAGGAACCCAAATATTTATGAGCTTTATCCACAAGCGATACTCAGACAAACAGGATGATGTGTCCCACACAAACTGAGGCCTCATTTGTCATTGATTACCAGTCTAGGCTTTACAGGACTAGAAAAAACATCACAAATCTTGATTAAATAAATAAAACTCATATTTATATATTCAAAGGTAGCACATTTTATTTTAAGAATCTAATAAACCTGATGGATATGTTTATTAATATATGTTTTTGAAATGTACTTTTAAGCTGCTTTCGATGCTTACCATTGCATTTTTTTTGACCCTCACAACCATGGTCATCTCTGACGCAGTGGTTCCAGTCCTACCTCTCAGGTAAGTTCTTCAGGGTATCTGGAGGGGTAAAGTCTCGGAATTGCAACAAGTCATCAACAGTGTACCTCAGGGCTCAGTGCTTGGACCCCTGCTATTCTCAGTCTACATGACATTGCTGGGATCTGTAATTCGGAAGCAAGGTTTTTCCTATCACTGCTATGCGGATGACACGCAGCTGAATTTTGCGTTCCACCCTGAAGACCAGACGGTACTTGTCTAGCTCTCTGGACAAAGGCCCACCATCTACAACTGAAAATCTTGACATCTCCGCCGACCTGATGAACCAACACAACCTCACTTTTAGACTAGTACTGCCCATCATGGTACCCTCAAGGACAGCCAGAAATTTAGGAGTCGTAATCGATGATCAACTTACTTTCAAGGATCATGTTGTGAGTACCGCCAGGTCCTGCCAATTCCTTCTCTTCAACATCTGTAAAATAAGACCTTTCCTCTCGGAAATCCAAATCCTAGTGCAGGCTCTAGTCCTGTCTAAGCTGGACTACTGCATCACTCTACTTGGCGGCATGCCGACCGTCACTACCAAACCTATGCAGATGATACAGAATGCAGTGGTAGAGGGCACGTCACACCTGTCTTCATCAAGTTACACTGGTTCCCTATAAAGGCACGCATCGAGTTCAAAGCTCTCGTCATTGCCTACAAGTGAAGCATAGGTTAACCACCCCCCTACCTTCATTCGCTGATACAGACGTATGTGCCCGCCAGATCCCTGCACTTAGCTGATGATCGATGTCTGTTGTTGCCGAACCAAAAAGGTTAGAAATCCACGATGGTTGCATGAGGACCCGTTACTTAAACGCTTTTTGTGTCACAACTTTCAACCCTTTTTTTCCTATTGAATATCTTAAAGGTCAACCAACGTAACTCTTTTTATATACTTATCACATTTTTATTCTTTGAAATAAGTGTCTTACTAACTAAGACTAGTATTATTGAACTTATGCATGAAATGTTGCTTTTGAATTGTACTAATTGCTTCTTTTGATGACCCCTTTTGTAAATCCCTTTGGAAAAAAGTTTTGGCTAATTTAACGTAAATGAAATAATTTAAAAGAGCTTGTTATTAAAAAAACAGTATATCATCGTTGTCCTCATGGAATCTACAAAGTAAAACGTATTTCATGTGGCTCAGTCAATATAACAAAAATAAAAACTTCCATTTATTGAGTAGATTTTCAGTGGGTAAATATTAAAATAATTCAGTGAAAGAGTAGATCTGTAGATCTCTATATTCCCTGCTTTTGAAGGTATCAAAAACAATCACTCTGATGAAAATGACAAGAATAATTTATTAATGGCAAAAAACGTACATGAAAATGAAGAAAGGTGTTACCTTATGACTAAACAACCCAAATACTTTCTAACGGTTTTTTTGTTGTTAATTTTGGCATATACTGTTATGAATATACAGCTTATTAAACAGTTTGACACCACCTCAAAGAGAACACTTTAGAAAAATACAGAAATAGTTAGCGATATTACACCGCCTTCACTATAAACTTTTATTATTTAGAAATATAGAAATGATTGGAGTGTGGAAAAAAATTAAGTAACACATAACAAATTATACTGGAAACAGTATAAATTATACTGGAAACAGGTCTCTGCAACAATTGGCATTCAAGGACATGGAGTTCCGTGATGATGACAATGCTGGATCTATCAGATGGGTATCTTCATGAAATCCATTTTCTGGGTTGTCCTCTGCAGGTGCGCCTTTAAGAAACACAATCTGTTTTAAAAATCCAAATCCAATCTGTCCCTTGATGAATCATACACTGGCTTATATGTTTTTCATATATTAAAACCTACCATCCTCTTGTGTAGCAGTGTCATCGGCCTCTTCTTGATCTTTGATGACATCTGTTGAACATCACAACAGTCATGTGATCGTCTGACACTTTCTAAATGACTGATCGGTTTGCATGCTCTCAATAATTTGTTTAAAACCTATATTACTTTTACTTCACATCAGTCTATATCAGTAACATTTTACTAAAGTCTAAATTCAAAGTATCACATTAGCTGAATGTTATACTTGCCTCGCCGCATGTATTTGATAGGTAAAAAAAGTAGTCCCACACAACAAAGAATAAAAATAACGCAAACAATTAATGTTGTAAAATTATAATCTGCTTCATGCCTGTTATCTGTAACACACAAAACAGAAAACTGACTTTCTGCATTAATATAAACACAAAAGAAGATGCTTTGAAGAATGTGGGAAACCAAACAATTTGTCTCCTTCTATAATACAGTTCCGTCACATATTTCTAAATGTATTCTTTGTTTAGTAAAATAACATTTAAAGCCATTTGGAACTATG
Organism: Triplophysa yarkandensis; assembly: GCA_033220385.1. Lineage (NCBI taxonomy): Eukaryota > Metazoa > Chordata > Actinopteri > Cypriniformes > Nemacheilidae > Triplophysa > Triplophysa yarkandensis. Next base: position 186,021 of record JAWHQN010000170.1, read on the forward strand.
TCAGGTGAACTGTCACTTTAAGAGGCTTACGTAACAATTTGAATTCTTTGTGAACATACCTTTACAAATGTCGTCGATGTTGACTTGTGTAGATTTGTTGGTGAATGAATCGTTGCTTAAACATGTGTATGTGTTTGTATGGTGATATTCCACCTCCAGAGGTAGAGAGAGTCTGATGTTGAGATCAGACACACTGATGCTGGATAATAAACTCATTCCTTTATACCAGGAGAGACTCACATGTGTCACATTAAACACTGAACACAACACAACACATTTAGACGCTAAAGATGATGAAGAATTTTTGGTAATGACAGGAACAGACAGATGAGCTAGGAAACACAAAATTAAGAAAGGATTGAGGGAGGTTTTTATGGAACTTGTTTAAAATCCACTTTTGAGAACTCACCATAGACGGTAAGATTGAATCTCTTGTATGAAGTTCCTCTGTCACTGATGATCACTAGTTTATAAAATCCAGCGTCTGTGATTCTGATGTTTGTGATGGTGAGAGATCCAGTCTGATTGTCCAACTTCAGTCTGTCTCTGAATTTTCCGTCATTACCATCATTATTAGTATATATGTAGGTTAGGTTAACATTTTTATAGATTTGCCCTAAAATTTGGGCTTCAGAAACAAACTGCCACAGTATGTCACCATTTGTCTGTATGTGAGTAAGATTCATGTGTAGAGTAACAGAATCTCCCTCCATCGCTGAAATCAATTCATCTCCATCGACACCAAACGCATCTGAAACAGAACAAGAAATATGAGAAATAAAGCTGGGCAAGAGGAAACAGCAACATACATTTTCAGTAAACACCGGCAATGTATCCGATATACCTGTATAGAAGTGCAGCCAGGAATCATTTACTTCCATTTAAACTCTGAAATTGTTAAACTACTGCAAGCCAAATTGCTAAAATGACTTTCTTACAACTAACAATCCCTTTATTGATTCAAGGAATGAACTTTATTGACAAAGGAATCATAGACTATAATTCAGAAGAGATAATATCACTAGGTCCTACACAATTTTGACATTAAACATAATATGATATCTCATAATGTGATTTCTGTCATAAAATAAAGTAATTTTTTATATCTGAAATCAAATTTCAATGGCAGTCTATTGTGATATTTATCTAGTAAAACCACAATTACAGATAGCAATAATAATATTTTTACTAGTTGAAATACATTTTTTAATATCAATAATATATTTTCCTGGTGATGACTTTATTCTTGATATCAAGAATTCTCATTTTACTGGTAAAAATTGAATTGTCTATATCGTAGATTTATATCTAGAGAATGACTAAAAGGTCATTTCGTTTGCCATATGCCTTTCATTATACTGAGAGAACATTCGTCATTTTCACAGTTTGATAAGTAAAGCATAATGTACTTACTACTTGTGACGAAGGAACACAGGGAAATGGAAACAAAAACAAAACAAAGCATTTTCATTGTGTGATTCTATATACAATGAACGAGTCAATATGTTGTTTAAATGGTTGCCAATAATGCTTTACCAAGTGAGAGTGCTTGTTTTCTCAGGACATTTGAATCTATGTAAACAACAAATCGTGCACACGTGACCATCTCGTTGCTGCACGGTCACGACGCGCTCTACCCACCTCAAGACGCTGGTTTCTCCTGACGTTCTCTTTGAGGGGCAATGGAGACGTGGTTGAGCTCAGCGTGGAGGGCCAGAAATGCTTGCCAGCCATGTGCCAACTCCTGTCTAGGTGCCCTGCCCAGCAGCCACACCCTCGATGCCCAAAGGCCGGCCATAGGTGGATATTTCAACATTTAGATTCAAACATTTCATTTAATAACATTTAGCCCAACTTCCCCAGCCAGTCAATCATGTGTTTGGGGGTACAGCTGCCAGCTCATCTGTGCCCAGAACGTGAAATATTTTGTTGACCCTTTGCCTCTTTACACTATGACTCTGTTCACGACCTCTTTAACACAGAGACATTCCCATTGTAACACTTATTGTTCTATTGTGTTTTTTCAGCAGGGATGCTTGTATGTTACTAAAGTAAATACATTTCCAATCTGCCTTAAATAAGCATAACAGAAATTAACTCTTATTTTCTTACCTTTGCTATAAAATCTCAGACTTCACTTAGTAAGAAAACTATATATATATATATATATATATATATTGTGTTTCGTTCATTTTTATTTAGTGCCGCTTGAGTGATATATGTATTTAACTTTCTAATTTTTAACATCATTTACAGGTTCATAATTTTTCATTGGTTGTAACGCACTGACCCAGTTAAGGCCACAATACTACATCACACTATAACACGTGATATTTTTATGTTCTATTATAATATTTTGAGCACTTTCAGATGTAAGTAGCATGTACATTCATCACATTATCATCCAGATGGCAATCCTGAAATGTCCTTTTACTCAAAAAGAGTCAATTAATATTAGAAAATGTAAGAAAAGAGGGAAAATGTGGTTGTGTATTACATAAAATGTTGAAAATGATCTTGCATTAAATTAAATTAAATTTGCTATAAATTAAAGTTACAGTTTCATAAAATTAATTTCAATAGTAAATCAAAATTGGTTTTTAGATTTTCAGATAACATGTTGCGAAACATCCTTTCTTCAAAAACACTTAACCTAAAAAAGCTTAAAACAGCTTGGGTTTGACGTGACATGAAAACCAGAGATTTACATGTCAAATTTAGTTCCATGTATTTAAATCATCTTAAATCTTTTTCCATGGAAAAAAGTACTGCAGCGTTACAATATAGATAACAGGGAATGAAACTTTAACTTGGAACCAGATGACACAATGAGGAAAAACATTCTGATGAATCTATATTAAAGCTCACATTCACTGTTCCCATATGCAGATTATAAATAACAAGATAAATAAATGTTAGACAGAATTTTTCATCAAAAAATGGTTATTATTTACTAAACTAATAAATCATTATATTAAATGTCATGTGATCTTGTTGCTTTTTGTGTTTAATGAATGAACAACTAAATCATGATTTAATAAATGTGATGCTACAAGAATCTCAAAATTGAAGAAATGTCGCTCTTTCACTTTTGTTTTTTCACTTTTGTTTTCTTACGTCAACCTGAATGACAAACAGTGCAATGACCATCACATCATATTTATTCTTACAAACTGAATATTAAACTCTGATATTTAAACTCGGATTTTTGAGTCCATCTATTGGAATAAATTCATTTAATCTGGCAAATAAACTCAAAAATAACTTGTCAAAGCAATAATATAAATTAAAAAATGTGTAATGATAATTTAAATCACACCCTTTCTAAATGGATTATTTACCCAAATATGACATTTTATCCTGAATTAATCACTCTTAAGTTATTCCAAATCTGGATACATTTCTTTGCTGGTTAAACACAGAACGATATTTGGACAAATCCTTGTAACCAAACATTGTACCAAGTGGTTCACCATTACGTCCCGAGTCTAAGTCCAAGTGTAAAATGGATCGAGTTGGACTTCTTTAGCTGTATATATATATATATATATATATATATATATATAGAAGCTGTGTATATAATTAATTTAATTTAATATAATTTAATAAAAAATAACTTAATTAAACACATAATGTGTGTTTCAACTGTTTTAATTGATAGCCATACAATAATTAATAATTACTTATAAAACACAAACTATAAATATGCATTGAAAGTATCTGATGTAATGATGCTCTAGGTTACTCTATGTTATAATTCTAATCTATATAATGATAATGTAAATAAATACATTTACAGTTGAAGAAACACAGGCAGAGCATGAGAAGTAAGAGATCCTCAAGTCATCCTCGCTAAGCTTCAGCTTCTTAAGAACATGACAAGGATATAAAATTAATCAACGAGTTTTACAGAAAATCAAGGGTTTTATTGACCAGAAATGATGAGCAATGCTTTATTTTAGGCATCTATGTTTACAGGATAAATTAATATACAAATTCATTTTCATCCTTATTCAGGGGAATTTAAAGAAGGGGAATCATGCTGTTTCATGTATTATAATGTATAATTTATGTTGAGTTCTAAAGTTTAATGTGTATAAAGTAATCTGTCTTCTGTAAATGTAAGTCGACCAAAGACTTTTTGGATAAATGACCAACACTATTCTACACCACAGGTACTCAATATTAACATAAGGATGAAAGAAACGGTGTGTGTTACCTCTCCTTTAAACATTAAAATATAATAATAAAACAATAAAAAGGATTAAAAAATTTTGAAAATGTGACTGTAGATGGAACTTAAGGCACATTGCATCTGCCACAATCAGAAAGGAAAATGTAAATGTAATGTAAATTCCTTAAGGCAAATGATTAGAGAGTTGGACCAGACGTTTCTCACAAAGAGGTTTAACATTAGGATTTGTCACGTTTAGCAAAAATATACATTTCATTCATTTGTTGTTCAAAGCATGACTGAAGTGAAATAATTCAAAACATAAAAAACTGAAGAAGATGTCTGTGCTTCTGCTAGCAAAATTACACCTGTATTCATTTCACGTGGGAATACTGAAGCAGTTTTATTGCTAAAGAAATAAAAAAAAAGGATTTTCTTAGTATCAGTTGTCGTTAGTCGTTGTGAAGAAGTAGGAGTTCATGTCATTTCAAGTTTTGTGACACTTCTGTAAAATGTTTTTCATTATTTTAATACTTTTGATATGAGGATGTATACTTAAATCTCTAACATAAATTTGATTGATGAAAATATGATTTAAGAAACAAATATATTTTTTCATGACAAAATGTACATTTTATTTAATAGGGAATGTTTGAAAATGGATGACGGATATTTAAAAAAAGGACAGACAATAGGAGTGTAGAAAAGATGGAAATTCCTTAAACATTCTTTAAAAAGCATCTCAAGGTATGACATTAAGAAGCTGCTTGAAAAATGTTAAAATATTTTTTTTATGTTACAATTCCTATCGTCCATTTTGAAATTATTTCAATTAATTGTAATGTATATGAATGACTTGTAATGTATATATATAAATATATATATATATATTGTGGTCATAATGAATGTGTGTAAGGAGACCTTTTCTGTTTTTGGCCTGTTATATAATCTGGAAGGCTTAACCAAATCACACCCACCCTTCCCATATTCAGGTTTATGTCATAACTTTATCGATAAATTAGGATTTTTTTCTACTTTCACAACAATGCAGGCATAAATGTCATAACTTTATTAAAAAAGAAGTACATACTGCAAAATTGTCATTACCAACCATCACAGGAAAAATCCCCTCCCCAATCTGTGCAGCAATATCCCATAATTTTTTTTATGTAAAATATTGACAACAGATGAATATTGTTTCTGGTTGTTTAGAAGAACACAGTGATCCGGAATGCCTCATTGACTTTGGTCATCATTGGAATTAAATTTAATGAACAAAATACATGAATTTAGCGAAGTATAGACGAGGCAGAATAGACACAACATCCCAACACATTACACCAAATACAAATGTCTGCATCATTCCTACTGATCATACTTACTGTTAGAACACAAACACCAACACCACCATGAGTCCTAGGGTCACGTTAAACACACATATTGAACTTTAAGATCGTTCTTTATCTTTTGACAAACCTGCTATTTTGGGTGTGTGATTGAACGATTCTTTGTTCTTCTAACACAAAATGAGTAAACTTTGAATAATCTGACATGATTCTGATGGGACTTATCAATATAATGTCTCCTCGACTATTGTAAGTCGCTTTGGATAAAAGCGTCTGCTAAATGACTAAATGTAAAATGTAAATGTAAATATAATGTAGTGTGGTTTAGTTCATTTCTCCTAAGAGAACAGAGGCCTACATGTGAGGTTATGGAAAGGCCGCCCTGCAGAAGGAATGCAAGCCTCTGTTGGATGTAGATGATGTATGATACGTGATCTCTGTCTCATTGATGTCATGAGAGTTCCAAGCCAGGAACACGATAGAAATCATACCAATAAAGTTGTAAAAACACAGATTTTGGTCTAAGGTAAAGGTTTATTGACAAAATAAAAATTATGACTCAATTTCAGCTAGTTCCTTACCCCACCTGTGTAACATCTTTATTCTTGTAATACTATAATAAGATTCAACAACATTTTAAATAATTGTTTCCTCATGCTCAGTAAAACAATGGAATGTAATGCCTTAACTGAAATACATTAAGAAATAAAAAGATAATATAGAAATAAAAATGAAATTCTAATAACAGTATCTTATTTTCTAAGTCTTGAAAAGAAATAAACTAAATCAAAGCCTATTTTTATGTTTGACCAAACTCACTCGGAAACACAGGTTATAAGGTCATGACTTGGATATGATAATGTTATAACATCCTTTCTGGACAGATATGTCATGAAGAACCAGAAGATCAGGAATGTTTCGCGGATTGCGTGTTCGAACAAAATAGAACCATGTCGTTTCGATTAACTTATTCAATGAACCCATCTCAATCCTAATCAAATGATCAGAAGAGATCGATGAAAATGAAAAACATGTCAGAGAAAAAACCTTCACAAAATCAAAGCTGAAAGAACTTATTTTGTGCTTGAGTTCATACTTCTTTCTTGTTACAATACAACAAAGAATGCAAATCCCACTTATGATGAAAAGAAGCCACAATGACAATCCTAAAATAGATGTATATCGTGGTCCTGCAACTGAGAAATACCATATATAGTATGGTTCAAGAAATGAACGATACTATATTTCTGAAAATGTAAATTCGATGCTATACATATTAAAGAAAAGATGCAATGGCTGTGTAAGGACATTTTTAATTTTGCAGGGCTGAAGTGAATCACACGCTCCCCATACTACATCAATAATTCAGGTCTATGTTATAAGTCGATAAAAAAACTTATATTTAGACCTGATTTCGGATACAAACCACCAACCAGGAAAAATCCACCCGTATCCCCATCTATATAATACTTGTACTTATAATGCTATAATAATACTTAATATCCAAGCACTGACAGGAGTAACCTTTTAAGTAATAACTTCCTTGTTCTCATTAAAAAAGGTTATAACGCCTTAAAATGTTGAAATACATTTATAGTAAAAAGATGCTACAGACATAGAGATGAAATACTTTTTAGGGGAAATTAAAATGCTCAACATGTTTGACCCAAATTCGTATATAAATTTCAGATTTTCCGTCAGAAAAGCAGGTCAAGAACACTTGGATGTAAGTCATGTTATTACCATCATTTCTGGACAGGTACTGTATGTAATGAAGAACCAGACGATCAGGAATGTCTTGTGGATTGCATTTTCAACAAAAACATTTAGTCCTGCCGTACCACACATGAACTAATGTAACGAGCCCATTTCTGTTCTACTAAAACGAAACAAATCCTCAGAAGAGACCCTGTGAGAAAACAAAGAAACAGATCAGAAAATGATCAAAAAATGTCATGTTAAAGTTCAAAGAACTACTTTTATGCTTGAGTCTACACATTTTACTTACTTCTTTCTTCTTACAATACAACAACAAATGCAAACCCCCATTATGATGAACAGAAGCAACACTGACACTCCTACAAGAGGTTGATGTCTTGGTCCTGCAACTGAGAAAGACCACGACTCTTACACAAACTTCTCAATGAGATGATCAACACACGATTAATCCAATCTTACCCAAACACGGCTGACAGACATCATCGATGTTGAGATGTTGTGTTCGGTTTGAGATGGTATTGTTCACCACACATGTGTATGTGTTTGTATGGTGATATTCCACCTCCAGAGGTAGAGAGAGTCTGATGTTGAGATCAGACACACTGATGCTGGATAATAAACTCATTCCTTTATACCAGGAGAGACTCACATGTGTCACATTACACACTGAACACAACACAACACATTTAGACGCTGGAGATCTCTCTGATGTTGAAGAACAGTTTCTTGAGCCTGTTACTCGAGGCATGGACAAGCGTTCTGGAAACGTAACAAAAGACATGTACATCACCCGCTGTTTGCGCTCATCTATAACCTGACATTCAAAAACATATCAACACTCACCAAACACAGTGACATTATATTTCTTGCTTGCCACTTTGCTTGCAATTGATGCAATATCTTGATAATAAAGTCCAGCGTCTGTGGTTGTGATGTTTGTGATGGTTAAAGATCCCGTCCGACCGTTGATGTGCAGTCTGTCTCCATATTGTTTAATGTTATCATAGTACATTCCGTTCGAATTTATTCCAATTGTAGCTTTGGAATGTTGAGATTCACATGTCCATATTACATGATCATTTTTCCCCACAGAACCAGAACCAAGAACAACACTTTCGTCCTCCATCACTCTTATCTGTCGTGTGTCTTGTCCAGCAACTATATTATATTCAATAAGACCACCATCTTCTTCACCATTATTTGGTTGGAATAAAAAATTGTTAACCACACCAGGATATACGTAATCTGAAGTATTGCCAGCATGTTCTACCCCTGGATTATTCCCTGAATGTTCAGCCTCTAGATTATTAGCCTCTGGATTATATCCCATATACTCGGTCTCTGGATTGTCCCCCGAACCTTTTACCTCTGGATTGTCCCCCGAACCTTCTACCTCTGGATTATCCCCCGAACCTTCTCCCGCTGGATTATCCCCAGAACCTACTATCTCTGGATTATCCCGCTCTGGATTATATCTCAAAGACTCCGTCTCTGGATTGTCCCCCGGACTTTCTACCTCTGGATTATCCCTCTCTGTATTATATCTCAAATACTCCGTCTCTGGATTGTCCCCTGAACTTTCTACGTCTGGATTATCCCCATCTGGATTATATCTAGAACGCTCTGTCTCTGGATAATCCCCTGAACTTTCAGTTTCTGGATTAACCCAATCTGGATTATATCTCAAATACTCCGTCTCTGGAATGTCCCCCGGATTTTCTACCTCTGGATTATCCCCCTCTGGATTATATCTCAAATACTCCGTCTCTGGATTGTCCCCCGGACTTTCTACCTCTGGATTATCCCCCTCTGGATAATATCCCAAACGTTCTGTCTCTGGATTAACCCCCGAATGTTCAACCTCTGGTTTATCCACCCCTGGATTATTTCCTGAATGTTCCACGTCCGGATCAAGCCCCAAATGGTCCGCTTCTGGATTACCACCCAAACGTTCTGCCTCTGGATTATATCCCAAACGTTCAGTCTCTAGTGTGTCTCTAGTGTCTGCATTGTCTCTGAAATGTTCAGCCACAACAGCTGAAACAAAAAATGTTACAAGCAAAGTTTCATTTTAAAGCACATAACATTGATAGAAAACGAATTAGAAGTCAATCAATTACAAACAATGTTTAAAATTGACAAATGCTATTTGCTTTTAAAAAGCTGTTCATATACCATTGAAGAGACACAGGCAGAGCATGAGAAGTGATAGAGCCATAATCTTCAAGCACGTCGGTGATAATTTTAATTTGATTTGTTTCGATATAAAGATGACCCAGAAATACATTTGTCCAATGAGTCAAACTGAAGGTAAAAGTAGGCGTTCCATTGATATGTTACAGCAGTTTCTTCTATGCGTGTCTGTACATGAGTCACTATACAAGCTTTTACATTCACACCAAAGTGAGCATCTTAGGTTTCATCTTATTTTAAAGAGTAATCCCTTTTTAAAGACAAAGCGGTTAAAATATATGTTTAAATTTAAAGACAGACCTCTGACTCAAAACATCAGCGGCCACTTCAGGTCAAAAGTTTCATTGGTTTAAGCCAGCAACTAACCACTGACCACTTCTCCAAAACTCAAGTTTTGCTTCTTTGATATTTTTCATTATATGAATACACAAAGGAGATAGAAAAACAACAATTAGGCAGATTAACCCTTCAACGCATTGACATCAATCACATCTGCTGCAGATATCTAGTGGTGAGTGGCATGACCCACAGCTGGTAGTTTATGCCAGATAGACATAACAATGATGCCTATCTGAGGTCAGATGTTGACTCTGTGCTAGAGATTTTCTGATCTTCTGAGGTGTTAAATGTGATATGATATGAATGATTGACATGCCCCATTCCATAATACCGATGCACTGTATTCATTGACAAAACATCTCAACATTTCCCTTTTGTGGGTTTTCATCTAGAATGACAAACATTGCAGTGAGTTTCAAAATGTTCACGATTTATTCACTGAAAAAAGTTCAATTTAATGCTGAGACTTAACAAATAATTTTGAAAACTTTGAACATGTACAGTCTAAAGATAGACACTTTTAAATTGGTGCTGAACAAAAAAATCCTCTTAAATGGAAAATCATTTTCTTTACAGCTGACTGGATTGGACATATTAATTTACTTTAACAAAAAAGTAAGTATATCAATACAATTGTTAATTTTACTGGCAATTTTAAATCATTCATAAAATGAAATGCCCTGACTCTGAACCCACATTTTCTTATTTTAAATATAATATTTATGAATCTTATTAGATCTTTCAAAATTGTAAAACAAAACAAAACATTAATAAATACAATATATGTATATACAAGCAAATATGTTATTGTCGGTTAAAAACACCTTCCGCATTTTTGTTTTTTCCTGTTATTAGGAAAGACTCTGGCTTAGTTTATGTTGATATTTTGCTTAATTTGAACATTTCTCATACCCAATAAATGACAAGAACAATAAAGTGAAAAATAAAAATATGTACAGAAACATTTTTACTTCCTCCCGGTGTCAGCACTAGGAAGTAGTATTATGAAACTTTCGAAACTTGGCAGAACAAATCGAATCACACCCTCCCATCCCACATCAACAATTCGGGTTTGTCTCTTTGTTTAGTGACATTGCCGTAATTACACATCTCACCGTTAATGAATACAGGCAACAAGGTCAAACAAGTCATGTAATTAACATTTATTTGTTCAGATGGATCTGGACAGATACTCTCCTATAGAACCAGAAAATCAGGAATGGATTGCTCATATGGATACTACTGCACAATGAACGAACGTTTCCGTTACACTTGCGTTCACCAAAAGATCATAACAGTTCCTGTAAAAATAAAATAAAAGGAATTATTACAGAAATCAACTAAAAAATAAATTTTGGGACACTCACTTATGCATTAATATTTCCCCCCCATTGTGGAATAATAATAAACTCATCAAAATTATGAAATAATAAATTGAAAACTGAATAAAACATGCCATATTTGATCATGTTAAGTGAATTGGCAGAAATGTCTTCTTGTCATTTTCTCATGCAGCTCTTAAGATCTCGGCCTGAGACGCATTTGAAATAATGTTTTCTTCGAAGAGAGTGCCTTCTATTCTTTCTTCAAAATTCAGTCAAAATGATGCATTTCAAAAACAGCTTTAATACATAAATAGTTTGTCATGAAAAAACATTTATGTTTGCTTAGTTATATTTCTGTCTATTTTGCTGTTTTCGAACGTTTAGGCATGCACCATCACATCAAAAATGTTCTAAAATATTGAGAAACGTTTAACTCGAGTGTCCCGAAAACTTTCATCGCGTTCTCTGACTCCTCAATTTCTCTACAAGCATCCAGCGGTGCATAATACTTACGTCTTCGTTTTCCCTCACAATAGCACACCCCCAACACGATGCCCAGGATCCCGGCCAGAAATGCTAAAAAAGGACTAAGTTGTGTAGGTTCTGTAAGAGAGGAAAACATTTGCAGTCTCAAATCAGATTTCGAACACAATTAATCTTCTCGCTCGCTTACGTGACGAAGGCCGACAGCTTTGTGTGATGTTGAAATGTTGTGTTTGCTTCTTGACAAGAATGGAGACCACGCATGCGTATGTGTGGTTGTCTTGATGTTCCACCTCCAATTGGCTTCCTGTAGCAGCCCGCATTGAATTTAAATGTCTTCTCATTGCCTACAAGACCACCACCGGTTCAGCACCCACTTACCTTAACTCACTAATGCAAAGGTATAGAACATCAAGATCTCTGCGCTCCGCAAATGAGCTGAGACTTGTGGTACCAGCTCAAAAGGTTAAGAAATCTCTCTCTCTCTCTCTCTCTCTCTCTCTCTCTCTCTCTCTCTCTCTCTCTCTCTCTCTCTCTCTCTCTCTCTCTCTCTCTCTCAGTTCCTTGATGGTGGAACGATCTGCCTCTGGCTTCACGCTTGTCAGACTCGGTCTCTATCTTCAAAAAACTCCTAAAAACTCATCTTTTCCGGCTACATCTAACTCACTAACTCACTTCTTTTCTAACTACTCACTCTATCTAAAAAAAAAAAAAACTTCTCTCTCTGTGTAACTCGGTAACATTGTTGTAGCACTTGTTCACCTATTGTTGTATCGGCTATTTACCGCTTCATTGTCTCCTCGACTATTGTAAGTCGCTTTGGATAAAAGCGTCTGCTAAATGACTAAATGTAAATGTAATGTCAATTTTAAACTGTTGTTGAGATCAGACACACTGATGCTGGATAATAAACTCATTCCTTTATACCAGGAGAGAGTCACATCCATCACATTCACTGAACATAACACAACCCATCTCGAGGATCTTTCTGATGATGAAGAACAGTTTCTGAAGCTTGTTATCGTAGGAGTCGGCAGGTGTTCTGGAAAGCATGGACCAAAGAAAGTATGACTGACAGCTCAATATTATTGAAAAAAAACAGGAATCACATAAAACACTCACCAAAACCAGTGAAATTAAATAACATCGACATTACTTCAGGTATAGTTGTATTGAGGGTGTTCTTATAAAGTCCAGAGTCTGTAGATCTGATGTTTCTGATGGTTAAAGATCGAACCTGATCAAATGTTTCAACATTATCATAAAAAACACCAACATTTTTTCCGATTCCATTTTTAAAAAGTCCATACTACACGATCCCTTCTTTATTTTAAAGAAACAAGTATCTACAATCTCAGTTCTTACATTATATTAAGTTATTGGTTTACATCATCTTTAGGATACTTCACCATTGTGTTGTTTTCAGGATGTTTGATCCCCATCTTATTTTCAGCATACGTCATCTTCATTCCATGTTCTGTTCCTAGATCCTTTTTAGGATACATCCTTTCGGTTTCATTTTTGTCATACTCCATCTCTGGACTGTTTTCAGGGTGCTTCATCTCTGTCTCATTTTTGGGATGTTCCATACCTTGATCATCTTCTGAATGCACAGTCTCTGGATCATCTATAGGATACTCATCCCTGGATTATTTTCAGGGTACGTCATCTCTGTTTCGTTTTTCGGAGACATCTGGGGAAAATATCCAGAATGATCCATCTCTGTAGTAACTGTAATGTTTACCTTGTCTCTATAAAGTTTACCTCCAAACACACCTGAAACCCAAAAAATTTGACTGTTAAAATAAAAGCACCACGTGACTAACAATAAATCATAGTTTGTATGAACGATATTGATACAAATGAAAATAATTGATGAAATATTTGTAAATGATACATATATAAAATAAATGAAATAAGAAAAGTGTATTTCATAAATGCACCATTGTAGAGACACAGCGTAAGAAGTGAAAGATCCATATTGTTTAAGAGTTCAGCAGAATGTCAGTGTTCATCATTCAGTTTCATCTTCTTAAGTGTAAACACGACACGGAAGTGACATTGATCATTGAGTCATATTGAGGAAGTCTATTGGGGAAAAAGTAAGGGCGTTTCATCTGACCAGAAATGATGCAAGGGCTTTTTTCTGTGTGTGTCTGTACATGAGTGTTTATTCAAGCTTTCACAAACACACCAATGTGTGGAAACTATTTCCCTATCCATTTTCTTTCTATATAAAAAGCGTAATTAACTGTAATTGTTACACATACTATAGCGCTTGTTTTACAATGCTTGGTTTGAAAACCAGGCCTGGCTCCTTTAGATATCTTTTGACAAGTTTATTGTTTAACAATGCTATGTCACAAATTATACAATTCGATCATAATTTATTTGTCTACTATCTTCAACCTGAATGGTATTCAACAGTTTAATCTCTTTTTAGAAGGAAATCTTGGAATTCCTTCACATCTAAACATGACACAGGTATGGCTATAAGATGTCTTTTAAAGATCTGGGAGATCTGAAAAACGTCTGCTGTATAAACCCATCTCCTAAACATCTTGGAAAGAGTTGTTTTACATGTATTCGAAATAATAAACATCTTACAGACATCTTCTAGACGTCTATATGACATCTGGCATCTAAGAGTAGTTTTTCAGAGATCACAAAGATATAAAGTTGCTATAAGGGTGCCATCACTAATAAAGCTTCCTGTTTAACATCTCAAGGTTCAATTGAAGAATGTGAATGTAATTTCTTACAATGAATCTATAGAAATCTTTTAAATATTCCTTTTTTATTATTCTTTACTTTTACTACTGCATGTTCTTTACAAATAACGGACATTTAAACATGGAACTGAAAGTGAAACATGTTTCACATCTCTTGGTTGGAAAGATTATGGAAATGGGATTTGAATGAGGGGATGTTTCTCTCCAAACAATCCCAATGTATAGTATTAACTCAAGTCTAGACCAAACCCAAATGTTTTCCCATCTTTCATTCCTTGTCCAGTACAATACAAGCCAAGAAATGCAAATCACACAGTCTAAAAGCTATCCTTTTCCCCCAAATGTTCCCTCTTGTTCTCTGAACATGTTTACAATCTTCATCATTTTATTCAACACATAGACACCATCTCTCTTCACTGCATTTCTGTTTTCTCACATTGTTTTCTCTTTCCCACATTGACGGTTTTTAAAGGTTTTTATAATCCGCATCACCTGTTCCCCCCCACCACACAACTGACAAATGATGTGACATTAACTTTGTATTATGATATCTGGATATAGAAGTGGAAAATGTTTTAAAGTCTAAATGCTTTTTTGACTGGTTTGAAATGAAAGGTTATTAAAAATAAGTGTAGTGCCAATCATATCTGAAAATTTCTTCTAACATTGTAATTGTGAACACAAATAATAATTTAAGATGCATGTTGTTTTTCGAAACTAACTTTAGAGATTACAAGAAATAAGCTGAATATATAGTGTTCAGAGGTTGAGTCTGTGTCTGAGAATCTATACGTCCACCAAATGGAAAAAAAATGCTTATACAAACCTTCCATGCAGAATTTGTTGTAAGATACATATAAATATTTAAATGTATGAATATTTAAGTGTTCTGTCCTTACCAGTTTATTCCCAATGCAAAATAAATTAAACAAACATGCATAGAAGCATTTATAATAACAATAATACATTTTTTTAACATTGATTGAAGAAGATTGAAAAAGAAAATTAAAGGCAACATAAATTTATAGTTATTAGAAATAAAATAAAATAAAATACATGCACGGCCTAGAAACAAATATAACATTATGCAACAAATTGTCTACCAGTCCATTATATGTGAAGTGTGCAGAAACCCTAAAAAAAACTAAAATGACCAAAACGTGTTCGCATGATGGCGATAATTTGTAATACTGCAAAAAACCATTCGCAGCAATATTAAGATATTGCTATCTGAGATACAGATTTCTAAAGTCTTTGAATGTTTTAAATACATTAACATAGCAGATATTTTTATTCCAAGCGTGGAATAAAAATTTGTGAGACTCACAATAACAATACACAAACAACCTATAAAAATGGTGTAACAGATGTGTATGTAACAGCATATATCATATATGATCATTGTTACTGTTAACGGAGATAAACTCCTCCGATGATGATGTTGAGGTTTGATCTAAGAGATGTTTGTTATTTTCAGTGACATCCTGTCAGGCTGTCCCTGTTACAAACAAGATGTGTTTTTTAGATTTCAGATAATGTGATTTGATTATTCAATGGTTTAAAAAGACTCGACCCTCTAATTCTACACATATACACATCAATTGCGCTGTATACTTGCCATTTTTACACCGAAACATCATGATACAACCGCAGTAGACCAGCACAGAAACCAGAGCAACAATGATGCAAAAAACTCCAAGAACCACACAAACAATAAAAGGAATTTTCACTGGTGCTGAAATGAAGAAGAGAAAAAACTGAAAATCGTCATTAGTCAGAAGTTAATCATGGGAACATTTATGGGATTGAAAGCCTTTCTTCACATCAAAAACTTTACTGTAGGCACTTTTCTCCCAACATGAACACAATTTCAAACATTTAGAGACGCTGGGGTTTGGTTTTTCACACAACAATCTCAAATCCACGAATTTCACATACTAAACTAGACATTAAATACATTTATATTAGTTATGGGCTACGATTATATGCATGTAATTGCATTTAAAATAAAAGTTTGTTTTCACGCAGAATATGTCTGTGTTCTATGAATGTTATTTTGGTATTTATAAACACACCCATGAACACGTATACATATTTACATTTGGAAATGAATAAATTGATGTTTAATTTAATGGTTTACAAACATTTATGGTTTTACTTTACTAACTACAGAAGTAGTTTTGAATAGGACAAATATCGAAACTCGCGGGTTATTTTTTAACGGGATGCTATTGGTCTAATAGTGTTCAATGATATTTGTATTTCTAACCACATATAAACACATACATGTACTGTTTATATTTTTAATATATTAATTATATTGACCTAAAGCTGAACTATTAATCCAAGGTATTTTATAAAAGAGCAGAGCGAATAAACTGCAACGTATACCTTTACACAGTCGATTGATTTTGAGTTGTGTAGTTTTATTGGTAAAGAAGTTGTTCACCACACATGTGTATGTGTTATTATCTTTATATTCCACCTCCAGACACAGAAAGTTGCTGATGTTGAGATCAGATACGATGATGCTGGAGTTTAATCTGCTTCCGTTATACCACGAGAGAGTAACATCTGTCTTATTCACGGAACACATCACAACACATTTAGATTTGTCTGAAGCTGCAGAACATTGTGTTGAGTTATTGGAGACGACAGGAATGGGAAGAGTGTCTAAAAAACACAAGGAATCATTTCATAATCATTAATAAATAATAACACATTAAACTTTAAGAACTCACCACAGACAGTGACATTAAATCGTTGACATGCTTGATTTGATCCATTTGTGAACTCTAGATCATAAAGTCCAGAGTGAATTTTACTGATGTTAGTGATGGATAGAGATCCAGTCTGACTGTCCAACTGTAGTTTGTTAGTAAATCTTTTATCTTTACAGTCATAGTATGCTGTTATGTTTTCATAGACTTCAGCAATGAGAGTACGTTGGAAAAGCCACATGATGTGATCCTCATACCGGACTTCAGTGAGATTTGTGAGTAAAGTTACAAAATCCTCTTCACTCACTGACAAAATTGTTGGTATCTCTTCTTCAGAACACAAAACAGATGAAATTCAAGAAACAATTTTATATCTGAAATATAATAACAGTTAGATATTAGGTAGACAGATAACATACAGACCTGAGCATGACTGACAGGAATAACCAATGTTGAGATGTGATGTCTGATTGAAGCCTGATCTGGACACCACACATCTGTAGTTACTTTTATCATGATCTTTCACTTCTAGATACAGTCTGGAGTTGAGGTCAGAAACCTCGATGCTTGAGATTGAAATGTTTTCTTTATACCAGGTGAGCTGAGCTTGTGTCGCATTCGACACCGAACACACGATAAGACATCTCGGTTTTAAAACTTCTTTACATGCTGGATAATCTGTATCAATAAAAATGTATACAATAAAATGTATCACAGAAAATGTATGGATAAAGATTACAAAGTTGAAATCAGAAAGTGGTGCAAACTGGATTAATGGAGAGTCTCTGAGTCTCATTATTACAAAAGGAATATGAATGTCATCCATCACTGTCTTCACTTCATCACAAGTCACCTCTGAAAGACAAATAAAGAGGCAATCCCTTTTAAAAATAATAATCCAGAATTAATTCAGACAGTATAAATCTAGAAAAATTAAACAAAATTAAACATTTAAGTTAACTTAAAACTAAAATTTAATTTTATTATTAATATAATATTAAATGTTACACATTTTAACATAAAATTTATAAATAAAATGTACCTCTCAAGGCCGGTAGCAGACAGAATAAAACCAACATTTCATTCATAATTTTCATCTGGAAAACAAAGAAAAACACAGCGTATAAAGCTGTATGTGTAGTTTATATTGGTAATATTTATATTGCTAAACAATAGCGAAAAGTAATTGCAGATTTGTTTTTGTTTTCATTATTGTTCTTATTTTCCTTTTTTTACTATATTGTATTATTCATTTGTTTTTTAATCCTTTTTTTATTCCTGTTTTTATTGTCATTGGTATGTAGTACAGTTCTTTTATATCTGGAAGTATAAAACGACTTCTGTAAAAACGTTTCTGCATGTTTGTGGTAATGCCAGTTAAGTGTTTGTTGAATTGAAACAGAAACAAACCTCAGTTTGAAAACTGTGAATGCCAGAAAATGAGACCTAAAACATTCGTAAAACATTACCAAAACATGAACATGTTTTTTTCTTTGCACATCAACATCTTACATTGTAAACACGTTTTATCATTTTGACCCTTTGATGAATCTTCAACCTAAAATTGGCAAATATTAAATTTAGTAAAATCTAGCTTATTTGGCATTGGTTAGGCATTTCTTTACTCACGTAAATTGTGCTTCTCTTGAGTTTCCTTTGTGTTAACTAAGATCAACAAAACAAAACAAAACAAAACAAAACAAAACAAAACAAAACAAAACAAAACAAAACAAAACAAAACAAAACAAGACAAAACACAAAAGAAAACAAAACAAAACAAAACACAAAAGAAAACAAAAGAAAACAAGACAAAACATGACACAAAAGAAAACAAAACAAAAGAAAACACAAAAGAAAACAAAAGAAAACAAGACAAAACAATACACAATAGAAAACAAAACAAAAGAAAAGTAAACACAAAACAAAACAAAACGCAAAACAAAACAAAACAAAACAAAACAAAACAAAACAAAACAAAACAAAACAAAACAAAACAAAACAAAACAAAACAAAACAAAACAAAACAAAACAAAACACAAAAGAAAACAAAACAAAACAAAACAAAACAAAACAAGACACAAAAGAAAAGAAAACAAATCTAAACAAGACACAAAACAAAACAAAATAAAACAAAACACAAAACAGTGATTTTGTGATAAATTGTTGCACTCATCCAAACAAGCCTTTGTCTGCTTGACCCTTACAGTCGCTTAAGTTTCACTTACCTCAGAGACAGTTCCGTCTCATGGTCGGGTTAATGGCGTGTCCAAAAAAAAAGAAGATGTGATGAAAGCAAGCCCTGCTCTTATTGACACCCTTAACTCTTCCCCCATTTTCAACTCTAAAATTTGAGTTTATTAAACAAAATGTATTAAATCTGAGATTAAATTTATAAAGTGCATATTCTAATTGATTGTAATATATTATTTAGAAACTTTTATGTAGATGAATTCGAGTCGATTTCCAGGCTGAGGTCAGTTTCATATTTCATATATTTAACTCGTTTTACTAGATATATTGTTTTTAGAATCTTTCTATTCAAATGTACTTGACAGACACTTTTTACCAAAGTGATCTTTGGAAGTCATGGATAACTTGAGTTTCTGAACTAATATTTCATGTTTACTGTGCATGGCAGACACAAGTTCAGACAAACACATCAGGTTTGGTGTTGCTATTTTTGAACAAGCTTTAAATCAAACTGTTTTTTTTATACAATCAATATTTGACATACCAATGAGCTCTGAACCTATCAAGCATCTCGATAGTGTATTTGAAGAAGTGTAGACTTATAAAAATTAAAGATGCATGTTTTTCTTTAAAATAATCTTCATAGACTAAGATAAATAAATCTAATACTTTATAAAGCTATGTATATATTCAGACATTGAGTCTGTGTCAGAGGATGTAAACATTTACCTTACGGTATTAAAAAACTGCTTATTTTCATTTGGTAATTTTCAGGTATCTTTATAATTAAATTTTAGATTTAAACATGAGATTTAAATGTTTTGTACAGTCTGTTTTGTCCTTAATTCAAAACAAACATAATAGTAGGGCTTGCGTAAAGCGATTCATACTAAATTAAACATTTATTTATAAATTATTAGAAAATTAAGTATTAAAATGAAGTTAACAAAATTATATTGTTGGAAAGGAAATAATAAACATCCACAAAATCTGCTTAAAAATATAATAAATACAACAAAACAACAAAATTGCATCCAGTCCCCACTGAATGAAGTGTTGCATGAATTCTAAAACAAAACTTGACACAATCGTATGCGTTCTGGCGAAAAGTATTTCGTTTAAAATAGTAATTTGTAAATATTAAATCTACTTCAAATATTAAAAACAATTCACCACAATACTGCTCGATAAAATCATTTTCTGAGATAAATATTTCTCAAAAGTTTGCATTATTTAGATTTTGATTATTTTTCAAATGCTTCAGAAGCAAAAAGATTTGTCTCCTTTCAGATTACAAAACTATATATTTTATACAGGTGTGTACATAATGAAAGGTCACTTTGTGCAGCAAAGTGTGTTTGATGGCATAGACTCTTGTGATGATGCTTGAACTAAGAGGTGTGAATTTTCCGAAGAGTTGTTGTCTTCAGCAGCACCCTGTCTGGTTGACCCTGTTTCATAAACACATTCATCACGAACAACCAATCATCTAACAGCTTCTTCAATCATGTAGAAATTAAGCATGAGCTACCGTCATCTTGTCCAAAAGTATTCTGTTTACCTTCCTCCGAACCTGTTGAACACACAGATGTAGTCTCATACAATTGCTAAGACGTTACAGTGTCCGATTCAGTCTGATCACACATGTAAACAACAAAATGATTTATGCCTTTAGAGTTTCAATTGACTTGCCATTATGTTTTATATTTAATGGACTGATTGAAAAAAATCATTGTTGTGAAAATGAAAAGCGTTAAGTACCATTGCCTTGCGCTGCAGTATAAGTGACCATATGTTGATCTTTACTGATGTCTGTGGAATATAAACATGAAGACATTTCATACAGACAGACAGACATTTACTATGTCCGTGCTTTATCAACCCATATCCTTTCAAACAATGATATTGAACTTGTTGACCAAACAATAGTACAAAAATACAGTAAATAGTAAAAGTTTGTACTTTATAAACCACATATACTAGCGATGTACATTGATTACACCCAGAATAAAAGTTAGTGTTTGCAGAATGTCTGTGTAGTGTATATTTACTATTTTATGATTATTGTATGATGCCTGTAATGTCAAAGGATGTTTACTGGCACAAAATTCAATAATGTAGAAATGTACACACAAAAATAGTGATCATTTTATCCACATTTTTGAATTATGTTGCTATGTTATATAATTTATGCTGCAGATGACACTAACCTTTTTGACATGGACATTTCTTTTTCCATAAGATGCACAGCGAGGCAATACAAATCAAGGCAATAACAGGAAGACTTAGCAGAATCCTGTTGCACTGTATTGAACAAAGAGAAAACAGTAGTTAGAGTAAAAAATAATGACTACACAGCGATTCTTACCTGCTGGATCTATAACTCTGTGTAGGGGACTGTCCCCTCAGCGTTTCGGCAGAAGCCAGAGATCTTCTCTAAATGAACAGCATTTTGTACAGCGTCTTTACCCATAAGGCGCACTGCTATACCCTGGGTTGCTGCAGAGTTGTCCCAGACGGGGACACCCATGTCTGCCTCACGTGTTTGTGTCTCCGACACGCTAAGGCGGTGTTCGTGGCACTGACCTGCTTGGAAAGTGAGCAGATGTCGATGGAAACGTTGCGGTCACGGGTGGCCACTTTCTTCGGAAAGCTAGCCACCATTTGAACAGCTTCCTCTGGTTTGCTGGCTGGGGCTATGGAAAAGTCAGCAACCACAGCTAATGGTGTTGGTGATTTTGGGGATCCTTTGAACGTCAACCCTTCAGCCTCTTGCCCACGGACATCCGCAGCCCTACGGGCTTGGTCACCCTGTCAGAGAGAGGCCGTACGGCGTGTCTTGTATCCAGTCATCTTGTGAGGATGAATTGTCAGTCGCAGCCTGGAGAGCAACCTGCTGGCTCTGGACCAGTAGACATCCGAGAACTTCCGTTTCTGGCGGTTATGTCCCAGGATTACCCGTATCTGGTAATAGCAGCCATGCTTGCCCAGGCCACTGCAAGTATGGGGCTTCAGTATATGGCCCCGCCCGTCACCCAAACACTAGAGGTTGGATGCGTCTTAGCCTGAATCTGAAAAGGGTGTAAAGCCCTACTCTACCCCGGTACCATTGTTCCCGGAGATGCATGAGGAGCTAGCAAAGCTTTGGAATGCTCCATTCTCAGTGCATTCCTGACTGCATACCGCTGCCACCTCGAGAGTTCGACCTGGAGAGATCAACTAAGGCTACCCTACAAGGCTTCTCCCCTCAAAAGTTCTCTACCACCCTTATGTCAATTTTATAGGCTGATCCTTGTGCAGATGCATGACGTTGACTGGGTTCACTTTCTTGACATGCCCATCTTGCAGGGTGGGCAGTTTGGTGACACAGTGGAGGATTTTTCACAGCGGTTTCTACTGTCCTGAAGCAGACTGATCTTCCCCGCCGTGAACCGGCCGCCTTTGTGCTGTCGAGGTCCCGAGTGCAGTCTTCTCTCAGGTAGCCCCGTCCCTCCCAACCACAGGCTCCGCGACATCATCCCCTTGTCAGGCGATGACCCAGAGTTCCATGAACCAGAGCAGAAGCCTCCATGTCAGTAACCACCCCCCAGAAGAAGAAGACTACATCCAGCCCGGCCCTGGATATTCCATCTCCACTGGGCCGGAAAGGGATGATTCCTGCCCTGTCCCCCCTTGTGCCAAGATCTTTTAGGAACTGGCACCCACATATTCTCAAAAGGAGCAGTTTTCTTCCCTGGGTGTAAAACACAACCAGTTTCACTCTCCGAAAGACGGTAAACGCTTGTTCGGTGTTTCCTCAGGCAGACTCGATGTTTCGACAGTCAGTCCCAACGTTGCATCAACCTGACCCGACGTTGCTTCATGACTCGACATTGTATCAATACAGCGACGCTGCAGTTGCCTACATTCTCAAGCAGATGGTTTGTTAAGTGACAGCGCCCACACGCATGTAAGTATGCAGAATTGCCTGCCTTCACGGATCTGTCTAGAGGTGAAGGGCCATTTTGAAGGAGATCAAACCGCTTGCCCCCTGTCTCGGCACCTGCACGCATTGCGCATGCCTTGCAGAACAGCACAGTGACTAGAGAGAACCAATAGTGAACCGCACGTTCACTCCCCACCAGGGACGAAAACCCAACTTCTTCAGTGCTGTGTCTGGTATGTGCCTTACGCCTCTACTTGGAATGCAAGGAGACTTTAGGAGCTCTGAGCAGCTTTTTGTGTGCTATGGAGGTCAGCATAGAGGGAGAGCTGTCTCCAAACAGAGACTTGCACACTGGATCGTGAATGCCATCATCATGACTTACATATGGTAATCTCCACATATCAACCTCCCTGTGGCGGAATATTGCCTCCGTAGTGCACTCCCTCCTTGAAAGGGCAGCGTTTCCCAGTGTCGTTCACTGTCAAGCGGCTATCTTGTTTTAGAGATTACAAGGTCACCGCCTGAGATGATAGGACGTTAGACCTCTCACCTTTCTTCAAAGCTCCTATGACATCTGGATGGTTACAATTTCACGTGAAGCACTCTCATTTGACCTGCTGGGGCCTGTCAGTGTTGTTCCACAGGAAATTGTGACACTTCGCAGCACTGTGACGTGTTACATAGGTATCCCAAACTGTCGGTTCTACACAACGTCAAGAGACCAACAGAAAGGGAACGTCTAGATTACAGATGTCACCTCAGCTCCCTGATGGAGGGAACGAGACGTTTTTCTCTCATGCCACACGCTGAGCTGCCCGCTGCAGCTTTCGTGAGACATAATAACGTTCCTCAGCACAAAAGCTGATTAAAGAGCCACCATCTTCCTTTTTATACCCGTATGGGTGGTGGGGAATGGCATGCAAGTTACATTCACCAATTTCATTAGCCTTTCAAATTCAAGCTCAGAGTCGATAGGTACTCAAGGTCAAACCCCACACTGTCGTCTTATGTCCAGGTGTACACTAGTAACCTAGACGTTATTATGTGACCAAGAACATCAGCAAAAGTCCTTGTGACCATTTACAGATCAGTGTGACTTGGTGGATGGACAAATATGTTTAATAGATTTTTTATGTATATTCAAATGAGTATGAAAAATAATCTAGAATTAAATTAAAAGAATTATTTTATGGTCTCCCACACTACATGACATAATTCCAGCATTGAAGAAAATATGACCAATAGGGATAATCTCTAATACATGTTAACAAACTGTTTTCTTACCTGGACACAGTTCAGTCACGTTGAGTTGTGTAGTTTTATTGGTAAAGAAGTTGTTCACCACACATGTGTATGTGTTATTATCTTTATATTCCACCTCCAGACACAGAAAGTTGCTGATGTTGAGATCAGACACAATGATGATGGAGTTTAATCTGCTTCCGTTATACCACGAGAGAGTAACATCTGTCTTATTCACGGAACACATCACAACACATTTAGATTTGTCTGAAGCTGCAGAACATTGTGTTGAGTTATTGGAGACGACAGGAATGGGAAGAGAATCTGAAAAACCCAAATTTCAAAATTAATTTCATCATAATCATTATTAAAGAACTATAAGAACTCACCATAGACAGTGACATTAAATCGTGTACATCCTAGATGGGATCCAGTTGTGATCTTTATATAATAAATCCCAGAGTGAATTTTACTAATGTTAGTGATGGATAGAGATCCAGTCTGACTGTCCAACTGTAGTTTGTTAGTAAATCTTTTATCTGTACAGTCATAGTATGCTGTTATGTTTTCATAGACTTCAGCAATGAGAGTACGTTGAAAAAGCCACATGATGTGATCCTCATACCGGACTTCAGTGAGATTTGTGAGTATAGTTACAAAATCCTCTTCACTCACTGACAAAATTGTTGGTATCTCTTCTTCAGAACACAAAACAGATGAAATTCAAGAAACAATTTTAGATCTGAAATATAATAACAGTTAGATATTAGGTAGACAGATAACATACAGACCTGAGCATGACTGACAGGAATAACCAATGTTGAGATGTGATGTCTGATTGACGCCTGATCTGGACAGCACACATCTGTAGTTACTTTTATCATGATCTTTCACTTCTAGATACAGTCTGGAGTTGAGATCAGAAACGGTGAGACTCGAGATTGAAATGTTTCCTTTATACCAGTAGAGTTGGGCTTGTGTCGCATTCGACACCGAACACACGACAAGACATGTCTGCTTTAAAACTTCTTTGCATGCTGGATAATCTCTGGAAATTTTAGGAGCTGGGATCTGGAAACCATCAAATTCATTATTAATTACACAAAAACAGTCAGAAACAGTAACAGGAAGTAAGCTGGAATATTCTCAGTATTACATAGGGAATGTAAACTTTATCCATCACCATCTTTACTTCATCACAAGACACATCTGAAACACAAAGAGATCAATTAAATTGTAGAAATAACCTAGAAATAATCATAATCATTTTAAGCAGTTAAGAGGCAGCAAAAATATGTAATTTAATGTTTTAATGAATAATTACAAAAACAAAATGTACAACCTAAGGTCTGTAACAGACAGAAGAGAACCACAAGAGACCAATCCATATTCTTCATTTGGAACGTCTTCACCTAGACCAAACAAACAAACAAACAAACAAACAAACAAACAAACAAACAAACAAACAAACAAACAAACAAACAAAAACAAACAAACAAACAAACAAACAAATAAACAAACAACCCCGCCAAATAAACAAACAAATAAATAAACAAACAAACAAACAAACAAACAAATAAACAAACAAACAAACAAGGACTGAAATGCTTATTCATAAATCTTTTAAAAATGATCTGTATAACAATATTCATAGTTTTATACAGCCGCAGAAACAAAAATAAAAGCATTTCTGATTGATCTTTTATTAATAAGTAACCTTTAATTTTTACACTATTATATAATTCATTTGTTTAAAGTTTGTCCTATTTGATCTCAGTTTTTGCATCATTGCTAGCAGCTTAGTTCCTTTATTTCTGGAAAAATGAAAAACGTACATAAATGTGTTTAATAAGCATTTTTGCACGGGTTGTGGGAATTCCAGTCAAGTGTTTAAATTGAAACAGAAACAAACTTCAGTGTCAAAACAGAGAAGAATGCATAAAAAGATCTTAAAACTCACATAAAATATTTGTACTGTGTGCTGTTTAAACATAAATATGATTTTTTTTTCAAGAAATGCATTTTTCACAGAATTAAACAAAAATTATAATTTTACTGAAGAGCAAATTACAAAAATTACCAAAAACAATCTATTAAACCTGTCACTTGTTTTCACATTCTTACCTTATTTTTTATCCTGCGTTTCCTTCAGATGGTCTGTCACTCGAAATTGATATTAGGTAGATGATTTTCTAAATATATTCATTCATTCATTTAGAGATAATCCAGAGTTTTTAGATAGCCCTCCCCCATTTTCATAAAATGCATTAATGATTACAATTATAACTATTATAATTTGAATTATTTGCATTGGGTCTCAAGTCAAAGTAGAATCCCAGTCTGAGGTTTGATTTTCTGTTTAAGATATATGTGTACTTAAGTATTGTAGATATATCATGTACAGATTTATACATAAATATCAACATAATCCTGAAATGTTAATCATGTAAAATAAACAGTGATTAATGTAGAGAAATTTACATTATGAAGTGTTTACACAAATATTAAACACCCCCGATACCTTTATATGGTTTATATGATATCTTTAATGCCGTCTGCTGTATTAAAAAAATTACATCTGAAATAAATTTAGGGAATAAGAACAATAAACTGCAGCACAACACAAACATGCCAGTAAACAATAGTAATGACAATAATACATTTTGTTATAACAAGTTTTGTTTTCTATTTCTTTTGGTCAATATGACTTTTAGAAGTCATGGCTGACCTGAGGTTTGATTATGAACCGGTATTTAACATTTATCGTGAAGGACAGACACAAGTTCAGACAGAGACATCAGGTTTGGCGTTGATGGGATTCAATTATTCTGTTACATCAGATACTGTCCAGAAGATCCAGAAAATCAAGATTTAAACAAGTTTAAGGTGTTGCTCATAATTATAAGAAATACAATTGTGTTAAAATAAACTAAGATTCTCTGTATGACCTTGATTGGATATCCATTTATTCTGAACAGTAAACTAAAGGACTGTTCACCGAACACCACTTCATGACATTATGGGATGTTCTGCAACACATTCCTGCAAGAAAACACAATGTTCAAATCATTTATGTGTTGAAACTGTTGTTGTACCTTGATAGAAGATCATAAAGACTTATACTGAGAAATATTCCGTACATGTTTTGTTTATCACTTATTATTTTAATAATACTTGCCCTCTTGTCTTCCTCTTCCATACTTCCAGCAGAGAACTATCCCAACCAAGAACAACACCAGAACAACTGGTATCAGTGCTAATAGATACAAAGGTGGAGGGGGTCCTGTAACAGAAAACATTACCAAACTAAGAGGTAACTTTTTTATTTGTGATATTTTAGATCAGCATATATCACGAGTGACCGACCTGAACACGGCTGACAGAAGTGATTGATGTGAAGAAGTTGAGTGTGATTGTGGGTTGAATTGGACACCACACATGTGTATGTGTTTGTATCCTGATATTCCACCTCCAGAGAAAGACGCAGAGAAGAGTTAACCCGGTTGGGATTCGGCATCACATTATAAGATCTTTTCCTTCTATCCAGGTTTAGTCCATCTGTAGGTGGATTTATGGGGACAGAGACATTTGCAGTGGAATGTATATTGTTGTTTTTGTACCAGGAGAGAGTCGCACAAGTCACATTTAACACCGAACACAACACAACACATTTAGATACCGAAGATCTTTCCGATGGTGAGGAACATTGAGAAGAGTGTCTAGAGTTGACAGCCGTAGACAAGGGATCTGGAAAACCAAAAATAGTGATTTTAAAACGTTTTCCCTTACATTTCTCAAAGTGATGTAAAAAGATAAAATACCGGAAACAATGACGTTAAAACTCCTTGTTGAGCCCTTTTCCAGAAGAAACTCTGGAAATGGATCCGAATGGACCAGATCTAGTCTGGGGATGGAGATGACTATTGTATAAACTCCTGCATAAGATATATCGATGCCAAAGATGGTGAGAGATCCTGTCCTACGATCCAGTCTCAATTTGTTCCCAAATCCGTTATTGGGAAACACAAATTCAGGTTCAACACTAGGAAGTTCAGCAATGATGATGTCTCCAGGTCCAAAGCTCCACGTTAAATGTTGATGAGACATTATTTCTGTCACATCAGTGTGAAGAGTGACTGAGTCTCCCTGCCTCACAAACACAGTCTCTACACCCAACACAACTGCCACACAACATGATAATATAAGTAGAATTCATTTAACAAAACAAGTTAAATTTAGACGAATAAAACATGTTTTAGGATTTACCATCAAGAAGCTGAAAGAATAAGCAGAACTGCAAACACCAGCAGTCCATATTCAACAGTTTACTCCGACCAAAGATGATTATCATTAATAAGTCTCTGATGACACTGTGGGAAAGTGTGCTGGAAGTCTGCCTTACACTGAGAATGAGCCAATCAAGGCCAAGGGTTACCTGGGGGCGGGGTGTCTGAAGAGTGCCAACATCTGTGAAACAACCTTGAAAAATGTGTTTGCACATTTTAAAGATTCATCTTCATTTATTACAGTAGTCCAAAACGATAAACATACATTTATTGTAATATTTGTGCCTTGCACTAATATTTGAACACTTTTTTCAAGTTTTTGTATTATTTAATGAAATGATAATATTATATTTTATTAATATAGTAGATTTATAGAGATATTTACATGATTCTAATAGTTTAATTAAAAGTCTGACGTTTGTGTATGTAATATAAAGCATCATTTTAATTTGAACTCTTTCTATTCCATTTATTTTTAATCTTTACTTCCTCCTTTAAATGTCATAATTGAACTGAAACTCATCTGTCCTACTGAATAAGTTTTTGATATTTCCGGGGCAGTCGTGGCCTGGTGTCACGGTTGTGGGGAGAGAGAACTCAGATGCAGGCAGCAGAGTAAAAGAAAAGAATTTAATTTTAAAAGAAACTTTAATAATAAACATAAACACCCACAATGGGGAAAAGTATAACTGAAATTATAAAACAAACAACTGGTCGGTGCTCTGACCGGCGCTGAAGCCATGGGGTGAGTAGTTGCTCTGACCGGTGCTGAAGCCATAGGGGAAGCTGGCGCTCTGACCAGTGCTGAAGCAGCAGTGGATGCCCGCATTCTGGCCGGTGCTCTGACCGGCGCTGAAGCCATGGGAGAAGCTGGAGCTCTGACCGGCGCTGAATCCATGGGGTAGGTATGTGCTCTGACCGGTGCTGAAGCTGCAGGGAACACCCGCGCTCTGACCGGCCCTGAAGCCATAAGGTATGTTTGCACTCTGACAGAGGCCCTCCGCTTCTTCGAGCGACGCGTTGGTCGAAGGGTAGCAGGTAAGGGCTTCACCCTCTCCGGGTCCGAGGAGTCCAACAGGGGGTCCCAGGATCTCCCTCCTCCTTGAAGGGTGAAAGCAGGACTGGTCGGGGTCAAAACGGGCTGAGAGGAGCTGACGGCACTGGTTGTAGGAGGAGCTGAGTCCCCCAAGGTGGCAGTAGCCAGGACGCATTCCTCCGGGACTGGCCAGTGAGCCGGATGCCCAGGTGGGTCCCGCTGGCTGTGGATCATCCCGGTGGATAATGCGCCTGACCACATCACCAAGGCAAAGGGGACTCAGCATCCTCAGCTCACCTGAGGACAAGGACTCTTTTAGGCATGCGTTAAATATTACTGTCAGCTCTCTCTCTGAGAACTCAGTCCCCCGTGCCACAGCCAGGAAGTCCCGGGCAAAGGCTCGGACACCACGGACCCCCTGCCGCATACCCTAAAGGTAGTGTGCCTGGCTGCTCCGTTGGGAGTAGCGAATACTGTCCATCCTGCCTGCTGGGTTCTATTGTGGCTGGTTTGTTCTGTCACGGTTGTAGGGAGAGAGAACCCAGATGCAGGCAGCAGAGTAGATTTTAAAAGAAACTTTAATAATAAACATCAACACCCACAATGGGGAAAAGTATAACTGAAATTATAAAACAAACAACTTCCCACGAGGGGTCAAAAACAAAACAGATCTTTAGCTAACAAACAAACACAGGAGAAACTTAGCATGGAGGAAACAGGCATAGGGCAACAAACAGCAATACAACCTCATCACTGCGAACAAAATACAAACAGCATACAAAACAGACCAGCCAAGAACAGAAAACACAAGGGGTTTAAATAGGGAAACATAACGAGGGATAATGACATGGGGGCAGGTGTGGGGAATGAAACAATGATGGGAAGATAGACAAGACAAAGAGGGGGCGGAGACAGGAGACGAGACAAGAGAGCACATGGCATGTCATACCAAACAATGCCATGTGTCTCACACAAAACACATGGGTCTGCCATGATTCTGCAAAATCATGAAAACCGTGATCAAGAGAGGCAGAATCATGACACCTGGTGGTTCGAGTCTTGGACTCATGATCCGAAGGTTAACCAGCGGGAATACCACGACTGAGGTGAGTCCCTTGAGCAAGGCACCGTATCCCCCACTGCTCCCCGGCCGCCGCGGCATGGATGCCAACTGCTCCGGGTGTGTGTGTGTTCACAGTGTGTGTGTGTTCACAGTGTGTGTGTGTTCACTGGATGGGTTAAATGCACAGCACAAATTCCAAGTATGGAACACCATACCTCACTTCACTACAGTGTGTGCCTTGACCTTCACTTAACTTTTGTAATTCATGGCAATTAAATTCAAAATGATTTATGTTTTATTAAAATTATGTAAATATATAAACTTAAGAGTACAAATCCACCTTATTCACAAGAATTTTCTGAGCTTGTGTTTCTCTATTATACAGCGGTGGTCATATATGTCACACATGAACTCGACATGACACTTTAATTTATTCATCATTTTACTAATTTTAACAAATTATGCATTCATCAGATTTACATGTCATACAAGAAATCTTCATCTGTATCAACAGATTTCTCTGTATTTCTAACACCTCATGGATTTATTTGTTTTCAGTAATTTTAGAGTCCATGAAGAGAAAAACATAAAGGGGTTTTATTTTTTTACATATACAGAGTTACGAACATCTTAACCTACTCTTTGTTTTCAAATAAAGAAATATCCCACATACGAGAACCAGAACAAACGTCACCAATGCCAAACATATGTAAACCCATTTCCATTCTGTAACACAGAAAAACAGCAACTAATGAGATCAGAACCACTGAAAAACCACTTGTAATGATTTTGAAGTCCTACCTGAATGTTGACAACAGACATTAGTGATGTTGAGATGTTGTGTTTGGTTCTTGATGGGATTCTTCACCACACAGCTGTATGCGTTGTAATCCTTCAAGTCCACATCCAGAGAAAGAGTGATGTTGAGATCAGACACACTGATGCTGGATAATAAACTCATTCCTTTATACCAGGAGAGACTCACATGTGTCACATTCAACACTGAACACAACACAACACATTTATCTGATGATGAAGAACATTCAGAAGAGTTTCTGGAGATCACAGGAACAGACAGAGGAGCTGAAAAACCAAAGAGAAACTGAAGTAAGAAAAAGCTTCAGAAGATGCAATAAAATGTGTTTGTCAACAAGAAAACTCACCATAGACAGTAAGATTGAATCTCTTGTCTAAAGTTTCACTGTTATTGATGATCTGTAGTTTATAAAGTCCAGAGTCTGTGCTTGTGATGTTTGTGATGGTCAAAGATCCAGTCTGACTGTTTAACTTCAGTCTTTCTCTACATCTTCCATCATCATATATAGAGTTCACATTCATCTTTTTATAGATTTCTGCTATAAGAGACTCTGTAGGTTCAAATATCCACAATATCACATCATGCGTCTGTATGTGAGTAAGATCAGTGTGTAGAGTAACAGAATCTCCCTCCATCACTGACACTGACTTCACTTCATCTCCATCAACACCAAACACATCTGATAAACAGAGACCTCAGTAACATAAATTTTTATAGCTGTTAAAAATAGGGAAACATTAATATGTTAAAATTTCACTTTCCATTAGATATCATGACACACAGACACACAAAAACTGCAAACATTTTTTAACAGTTGCCTGAAAACTTGTTATAAACAAAAGCAGAAACATACTTCTGTCCTTTAAAGTTTCTCATAATAACTTACATTTAAAGTACAACAGTACTTTACATTTACAGTAAAAGTGTTTGGGAATCCAATCGCTTGTATGTCTTTCCCGTCACGCAGAAACTTGTCAATGAAACTGAAAAGAATTCATTGTTTGTCCGTTCTGATCTTTGGTCATGACCGGTGGAGCTGTGAGTTTGGGGGTGTTGATCTCATGTAAAGAGACTCTTGTCTTCTGAAAGGCCTTCAGAAGATAGTTCATGACATCACCCTGGGATGTGAAGACCCATCGATTAAAGCTTTTCACATGTGTCACATTAGTCCCAGATGTTATATATTTTTTATACATTTGCTGATGCAATATAAAATGATGGTTAATTCTTATTTATAAAAGGCTTTAATATTGTATAATAAAATAAAATCACCTTTACCATAAGAAGCAATGCAACCCACTATTTTAACCCACATCATGTGACTGATAAACATGTGTCTAAAATTGTGTTTTAATATTTAGAAATGTTTGGGTCTCATGAAAAACACACAACCAAATATAACAAACAGAAAAACACATTAGATTAGATTACATTCAACTTTATTTTGTCTGCACATGTAAGTTACAAGGCAACAAAATGCAGTAGTATTATGCAGTATTATTATACATATTATACAAAGGTATTATGTTGTGCATTATTTTGCAAGTTTACAGTTTTCAGCAGATGTCACCAGCGAGATGAGTTTCGTCTTTATTTTAAAGTCAAGTTTCTTTTGTTTATTATTCGTTTTAACATCAAGCTAATACGACAAAATAAGATAATAAAGAAAAAATATCCTTGAAAGATAATAATACTGATATAGTGAATAATAACAATAAAACAATAAAAAAACTTCACCACAAATGAAAATCTTGTTCTCATCTTGATTAAAGTTGCACACTTTATTATTAGATATTAAAAGTTTTTTTGACAAGCTCAAATCCTTTACAGCTGTCTGAGAACACATATTCCCAATTTGAAAATATAAATAAGATCTTTATTAAAATAGATGCTAGGTATACTCAGCATACATTCTCTGGCATTTCTTCTGGAAACCGCATTAGTCTTCTCATGATTTTAAGGAACCAAAGACGCATCACTTACTAATGTAGGTATCCTGAAAAAAATTAAATAATACAATAATATAGAAGGAGAAGATAAGTATGTGGAGACAGATGTTCATCTGAAAGTAAACTTCTGCATGTGTATTGACTTGAGCTAAATATCTAAATCTTCAAAATATCTAAATCTTTTGATCAAAAATACTTGCCTTCTCTTTTTCCAGCAGTAAAACACACACATGATCGGAACAATCAGCATCACACAAACAGCAATTATCAGCCAAACATATCTGTAAGGTAATCCTGTAATTTATAAAGATAAAGTTCCATTTGAATCTAATACAGATTATGATATTTTTATGGTGAGCACATAGCGTATTTTTAGAGTAAGACTCAGTTTTTAAAAATAATTATTATTGGTGTCTTACCTGGACACTTGTGACAGACGTCATTGATGTGTAGATGTTGTGTTTGGTTCGTGATGGTGTTGTTCACCACACATGTGTATGTGTTTGTATGGTGATATTCCACCTCCAGAGGTAGAGAGAGTCTGATGTTGAGATCAGACACACTGATGCTGGATAATAAACTCATTCCTTTATACCAGGAGAGACTCACATGTGTCACATTACACACTGAACACAACACAACACATTTATCTGATGATGAAGAACATTCAGAAGAGTTTCTGGAGATCACAGGAACAGGCAGAGGAGCTGGAAAACCAAAGAGAACTGAAGTAAGAAAAATAAAATATAATATATTAAATGTTATAAGTTTTATGAGAAAACTCACCACAGACAGTAAGTCTGAATCTCTTGTATGAAGTTCTGTCACTGATGATCTGGAGTTTATAAAGTCCAGAGTTTCTGCTTGTGATGTTTGTGATGATGAGAGATCCAGTCTGACTGTTTAACTTCAGTCTGTCTAGGAATTTTCCATCATCATCATATATAGAGTTCACATTAAGCTTTTTATAGATTTCAGCTATAAGACACTCCTTAAACATCCACTCTATGACATCATCAGTCTGTATGAGAGTAAGATCAGTGTGTAGAGTAACAGAATCTCCCTCCATCACTGACACTGACTTCACTTTATCTCCATCAACACTAAACACATCTGCAACACAGAAAGATAAAAAAAACACAGAATAAAGACCACATATACATCAAAACCTGTAATGAATATTAATACACATCCCTGTAAGATGTCTGCTAAAGATCTTGACATTTTGACAAGAATCTCGACAACGAGAATCACAATTTTTGCTTAAAAAAACATCACAATTCACTCTTGATTCTCAAGAACTAAAGATTTACATACCATGAACATAAGGTTATGAAACAAGATGGCAATAAAATAAGACGACATAATAATCAAGGCTTCTATCTAAGTTAAAGAAATGTTTTGAACAAAAATATATGTTAATATGTTTGTAACAGATTCAAATCCAATTCCCAAAAAAGTGGGAACACTGTTTAAATTGTGAATAAAACAGAATGCAACGATGCAGTTCGGAATACAACATAGATGACATATCAAACTTGTGAACTGAGGAAACTTATAAATTTAAGGGAAAAATAAGTTGATTTTATATTTTATCGCATCAACACATCACAAAAACGACATTTTAACCACTGTGTGGCATCCCCTCTTCTTTTTATTACAAACTGCAGGAGAGGAGACACGTTGCTGAAGAAATGTTGACCAACTCTTGTCTAATACAGGCTTTTAGTCATATAACTGTCTTAGCTCTTCTTTGTCGCATCTTCCTCTTTAAGATGCTCTAAATGTTTTCTGCGGGTGAGAGATCTGGACTGCAGGCTGATCATTTTAGTACGCGGATCCTTCTTCTACGTAGCCAGGATGTTGTAATTGATGCAGTATGTGGTCTGCCATCATCATGTTAGAAAATACAAGATCTTCCTTTAAAAAGATGACTTCTGGATGGATATATGGGCATATGTTGTTCTAGAACTTGGATATGTCTTCAGCATTGATGATGCCTTTCCAGATGTGTAAGCTGCCCATTCCACACGCACTCACGCCACCCCATACAATCAGAGATGCAGGCTTCTGAACTGAGCGCTGATAACAACTTGGGTTGTACTTGTGCTCTTTTGTCCAGATGACATAGTGTACCAGTTTTCCATAAAGAACTTTAAATTTTGATTTGTCTGAACACGGAACAGTTTTCCACTTTGCCAAAGTTCATTTTACAGGAGTCTTGTCCCATAGAAAATTCCTGTGCTTCTGGATCATGATTACTTATGGTCTTCTTTTTTACGTTTACATTTAGGCATTAAACAGAGGCTTTTATCCAAAGTGACTTATAAAGAATCGAGGGGACAATGAGGAGAGATAGCAGAGACAACAATAGGTAAGCAAGTTCTACAACAAGGTTACTAAGTAAGTCAGTAGGTTAGAAAGACGGTTTTCTAGTGGGTTAGGTGTAGAGGGAAGAGTTGAACTTTAAGGTGTTTTTTTAAGAACGATTTCTTTTGGGACGGCACCAAAAGACATTGCTTGTTAACAGAGCGCAGAGATCTGGAAGGTATATGTATGCGGAGACGTGGAAATATGCATCCTTCAGGTCGATGAAGGAAGGGTTTTATTAACCGACATCTCGGCTATGGGGACGGGTTCAATTTCTTCTTTTGCCAAAAGAGTCGCCACCTCTGCACGAAGGACAGAGGAACCATCTCCTCTTGTTGAGGAAAAGTGGATTCCTTGGAACTTGGGAGAGTGTCGGGCGAACTGGATTGCATAGCCAAGAGGGAATCGTTCTCTCTAGCAACCATGCTGGTCTGCAAAGCATGGCCCATGCATGCAGGTGTCGGGACAGGAGGACAAGAGGATCGATCTCCTTCCTGGCGGAGGGAGGTCCCGGGAAAGCTGGCAGTTCTGAGTACTCACCTGCCTGTGGGGGCTGCAGCTCAGCACACCCTCTGCTCAAGAGTGTGGAAGACTGCAGCACCACTGATGTGACGCAACGTAGAGTCATGAGGCAATGTCGGGTCGACATGGTGCAAAATCAGGTCAAACTGAAGAATTGTAGAGTAACTGCACTCCGTCACTTGGAGAGTGATATTGGTTGGGGATTATAGCCAGGGATGAGGAGAAGTGCTCTTTTGGAGAAGATGTGGACTCCGGGCGCTGAATAGGGCCCAAAACCTGGGGGGATTTCCCGCTCCGGGGCCGGGCTTGGTGTTCTACTCATAATGCCTGGGTTGCATCTTGTAAGGGCCACTTCCTCGTGCTCTTCTTGTGAAATGGTTGATGACGAGAAGGCGTCGCTCTGCGGTTGGGAAGGGAGAACGCGCCAAGAACAGGGAGTTCCACGACTTCTTGAGCTCCACATGCACCTCCCGGAAGACCAGTACAGGGGCTGTGCGTGGCTTTACACTCCGCTTTACACACTGTCGCTGTACAGAGACAGTCCTCTAAACCGCGTCGGTAATAGCAACGTTCCGAAGAACAAAAGGTGATGAATGAGCACGCCACCTTCCCTTTTATACCATTATGTACAGGGCAGGGAATGGCATGCAAATTTAATTTCGCCAAATTTCATTGGCCTTCCAAATTCAAGTTAAGATTCGATAGGTTCTCAAGTAAAAAAAAAATTGTGTGGACATTTGCAAGAAAAGTTATTATTGGACCAAGAACATCAGCAAAACTCACATTTTCCGGCTACAAAAAACCCCCAAAATAAACCCCTTAACCCTTTTCTCCCCTACAGTTTTTATCTCACTTTGTGTAACTTGGTAAACTTGTTGTAACACCAATTGATGGCTCTGCTATTTACTGCTTCATTGTCTCCTCGACAACTTGTAAGTCGCTTTGGACAAAAGCGTCTGCTAACTGCAAAAGTCCTCGTGACCATTCACAGATAAGTTAAAGCTGTTGGATGGTCAAATATGTGTTATTTATATATTTATTTTATTATGTTTATTTAAATCAGTATGAAATAAAACTAGAATTAAATGAAAAGATTAATTTGACGCTCCCTAGCACTACATGATGTATTTCCAGCATAGAAGAAAATATGACCAATAGGGATAATCTCTAATACATGTTAACAAACTGTTTTCTTACCTGGACACAGTTCAGTCACGTTGAGTTGTGTAGTTTTATTGGTAAAGAAGTTGTTCACCACACATGTGTATGTGTTATCATCTTTATATTCCACCTCCAGACACAGGAAGTTGCTGATGTTGAGATCAGACACGATGATGCTGGAGTTTAATCTGCTTCCGTTATACCACGAGAGAGTAACATCTGTCTTATTCACGGAACACATCACAACACATTTAGATTTGTCTGAAGCTGCAGAACATTGTGTTGAGTTATTGGAGACGACAGGAATGGGAAGAGAATCTGAAATTTGAAACCCAAATTCAAAATTAATTTAATCATAATCATTAATAAATAATAACACATTAAACTTTAAGTACTCACCATAGACAGTGACATTAAATCGTGTACATGCTTGATTTGATCCATTTGTGATCTTTATATAATAAATCCCAGAGTGATTTTTACTGATGTTAGTGATGGATAGAGATCCAGTCTGACTGTCCAACTGTAGTTTGTTAGTAAATCTTTTATCTGTACAGTCATAGTATGCTGTTATGTTTTCATAGACTTCAGCAATGAGAGTACGTTGGAAAAGCCACATGATGTGATCCTCATACCGGACTTCAGTGAGATTTGTGAGTAAAGTTACAAAATCCTCTTCACTCACTGACAAAATGGTTGGTATCTCTTCTTCAGAACACAAAACAGATGAAATTCAAGAAACAATTTTATATCTGAAATATAATAACAGTTAGATATTAGGAAGACAGATAACATACAGACCTGAGCATGACTGACAAGAATAACCAATGTTGAGATGTGATGTCTGATTGAAGCCTGATCTGGACAGCACACATCTGTAGTTACTTTTATCATGATCTTTCACTTCTAGATACAGTCTGGAGTTGAGGTCAGAAACGGTGAGACTCGAGATTGAAATGTTTTCTTTATACCAGGTGAGCTGAGCTTGTGTCGCATTCGACACCGAACACACGACAAGACATGTCTGCTTTAAAACTTCTTTACATGCTGGATAATCTCTGGAAATTTTAGGAGCTGGGATCTGGAAACCATCAAATTCATTATTAATTACACAAAAACAGTCAGAAACAGTAACAGGAAGTAAGCTGGAATATTCTCAGTATTACATAGGGAATGTAAACTTTATCCATCACCATCTTTACTTCATCACAAGACACATCTGAAACACAAAGAGATCAATAAATTGTAGAAATAACCTACAAATAATCATAATCATTTTAAGCAGTTAAGAGGCAGCACAAAAATGTAATTTAATGTTTTAATGAATAATTACAAAAACAAAATGTACAACCTAAGGTCTGTAACAGACAGAGGAAAACCACAAGAGACCAATTCATACTCTTCATTTGGAACGTCTTCACCTAGACCAAACAAACAAACAAACAAACCAACCAACCAACCAACCAGCCAAACAAACAAACAAACAAACAAACAAACAAACAAACAAACAAACAAACAAACAAACAAACAAACAAACAAACAAACAAACAAACAAACTCTGAAATGTTTATTTATAAATCTTTTAAAAATGATCTGTATAACAATATTCATAGTTTTATACAGCCGCAGAAACAAAAATAAAAGCATTTCTGATTGATCTTTTATTAATTAGTAACCTTTAATTTTTACACTATTGTATAAGTAATTTGTTTTAAGTTTGTCCCATTTGATCTCAGTTTTTGCATCATTGCTAGCAGTGTAGTTCCTTTATTTCTGGAAAAATGAAAAACGTACATAAATGTGTTTAATAAGCATTTTTGCACGGGTTGTGGGAATTCCAGTCAAGTGTTTAAATTGAAACAGAAACAAACTTCAGTGTCAAAATAGAGAAGAATGCATAAAAAGATTTTAAAACTCACATAAAATATTTGTACTGTGTGCTGTTTAAACATAAATATGATTTTTTTTTCAAGAAATGCAATTTTTCACAGAATTAAACAAAAATTATAATTTTACTGAAGAGCAAATTACAAAAATTACCAATAACAATCTATTAAACCTGTCACTTGTTTTCACATTCTTACCTTATTTTTTATCCTGCATTTCCTTCAGATGGTCTGTCACTCGAAATTGATATTAGGTGGATGATTTTCTAATATATTCATTCATTCATTCATTCAGAGATAATCCAGACCCTTTATTGATTTGATTTCTTCAGTTTCACAAGGACTGTCTAATGCTCAGGGTAATGGGAGTGTCTAATGCTGGGGGTGTGTCCAAGATCTCTGCTCAGAGTTTTTAGATAGCCCTCCCCCATTTTCATAAAATGCATTAATGATTACAATTATAACTATTATAATTTGAATTATTTGCATTGGGTCTCAAGTCAAAGTAGAATCCCAGTCTGAGGTTTGTTTTGTGTTTAAGATATATTTTTACTTAAGTATTGTAGATATATCATGTACAGATTTATACATAAATATCATTATAATAATGAAATGTAAATCATGTAAAATAAAAAGTGATTAATGTAGAGAAATTTACATTATGAAGTGTTTACACAAATATTAAACACCCCCGATACCTTTATATGGTTTATATGATATCTTTAATGCCGTCTGCTGTATTAAAAAAATCCCATCTGAAATAAATTTAGGGAATAAGAACAATAAACTTTGCAGCACAACACAAACATGTAAACAATAGTAATGACAATAATACATTTTGTTACACAAGTTTTGTTTTCTATTTCTTTTGGTCAATATGAGTTTTAGAAGTCATGGCTGACCTGAGTTTTGATTATGAACCGGTATTTAACATTTATCGTGAAGGACAGACACAAGTTCAGACAGAGACATCAGGTTTGGTGTTGATGGGATTCAATTATTCTGTTACATCAGATACTATCCAGAAGATCCAGAAAATCAAGATTTAAACAAGTTTAAGGTGTTGCTCATAATTATAAGAGATACAATTGTGTTAAAATAAACTAAGATTCTCTGTATGACCTTGATTGGATATCCATTTATTCTGAACAGTAAACTAAAGGACTGTTCACCGAACACCACTTCATGACATTATGGGATGTTCTGCAACACATTCCTGCAAGAAAACACAATGTTCAAATCATTTATGTGTTGAAACTGTTGTTGTACCTTGATAGAAGATCATAAAGACTTATACTGAGAAATATTCCGTACATGTTTTGTTTATCACTTATTATTTTAATAATACTTGCCCTCTTGTCTTCCTCTTCCATACTTCCAGCAGAGAACTATCCCAACCAAGAACAACACCAGAACAACTGGTATCAGTGCTAATAGATACAAAGGTGGAGGGGGTCCTGTAACAGAAAACATTACCAAACTAAGAGGTAACTTTTTTCTATTTGTGATATTTTAGATCAGCATATATCACGAGTGACCGACCTGAACACGGCTGACAGAAGTGATTGATGTGAAGATGTTGAGTGTGATTGTGGGTTGAATTGGACACCACACATGTGTATGTGTTTGTGTCCTGATATTCCACCTCCAGAGAAAGACGCAGAGAAGAGTTAACCCGGTTGGGATTCGGCATCACATTATAAGATCTTTTCCTTCTATCCAGGTTTAGTCCATCTGTAGGTGGATTTATGGGGACAGAGACACTTGCAGTGGAATGTATATTGTTGTTTTTGTACCAGGAGAGAGTCGCACAAGTCACATTTAACACCGAACACAACACAACACATTTAGATACCGAAGATCTTTCCGATGGTGAGGAACATTGAGAAGAGTGTCTAGAAATGACAGCCGTAGACAAGGGATCTGGAAAACCAAAAATTGTGATTTTAAAACGTTTTCCCTTACATTTCTCAAAGTGATGTAAAAAGATAAAATACCGGAAACAATGACGTTAAAACTCCTTGTTGAGCCCTTTTCCAGAAGAAACTCTGGAAATGGATCCGAATGGACCAGATCTAGTTTGGGGATAGAGATGACTATTGTATAAACTCCTGCATAAGATATATCGATGCCAAAGATGGTGAGAGATCCTGTCCTACGATCCAGTCTCAATTTGTTCCCAAATCCTTTATTGGGAAACACAAATTCAGGTTCAACACTAGGAAGTTCAGCAATGATGATGTCTCCAGGTCGGAAGCTCCACGTTAAATGTCGATGAGACATTATTTCTGTCACATCAGTGTGAAGAGTGACTGAGTCTCCCTGCCTCACAAACACAGTCTCTACACCCAACACAACTGCCACACAACATGATAATATAAGTAGAATTCATTTAACAAAACAAGTTAAATTTAGACGAATAAATCATGTTTTAGGATTTACCATCAAGAAGCTGAAAGAATAAGCAGAACTGCAAACACCAGCAGTCCATATTCAACAGTTTACTCCGACCAAAGATGATTATCATTAATAAGTCTCTGATGACACTGTGGGAAAGTGTGCTGGAAGTCTGCCTTACACTGAGAATGAGCCAATCAAGGCCAAGGGTTACCTGGGGGCGGGGTGTCTGAAGAGTGCCAACATCTGTGAAACAACCTTGAAAAATGTGTTTGCACATTTTAAAGATTCATCTTCATTTATTACAGTAGTCCAAAACGATAAACATACATTTATTGTAATATTTGTGCCTTGCACTAATATTTGAACACTTTTTTCAAGTTTTTGTATTATTTAATGAAATGATAATATTATATGTTATTAATATAGTAGATTTATAGAGATATTTACATGATTCTAATAGTTTAATTAAAAGTCTGACGTTTGTGTATGTAATATAAAGCATCATTTTAATTTGAACTCTTTCTATTCCATTTATTTTTAATCTTTACTTCCTCCTTTAAATGTCATAATTGAACTGAAACTCATCTGTCCTACTGAATAAGTTTTTGATAATTCCGGGGCAGTCGTGGCCTGGTGTCACGGTTGTGGGGAGAGAGAACTCAGATGCAGGCAGCAGAGTAAAAGAAAAGAATTTAATTTTAAAAGAAACTTTAATAATAAACATAAACACCCACAATGGGGAAAAGTATAACTGAAATTATAAAACAAACAAACTGGTCGGTGCTCTGACCGGCGCTGAAGCCATGGGGTGAGTAGTTGCTCTGACCGGTGCTGAAGCCATAGGGGAAGCTGGCGCTCTGACCAGTGCTGAAGCAGCAGTGGATGCCCGCATTCTGGCCGGTGCTCTGACCGGCGCTGAAGCCATGGGAGAAGCTGGAGCTCTGACCGGCGCTGAATCCATGGGGTAGGTATGTGCTCTGACCGGTGCTGAAGCTGCAGGGAACACCCGCGCTCTGACCGGCCCTGAAGCCATAAGGTATGTTTGCACTCTGACAGAGGCCCTCCGCTTCTTCGAGCGACGCGTTGGTCGAAGGGTAGCAGGTAAGGGCTTCACCCTCTCCGGGTCCGAGGAGTCCAACAGGGGGTCCCAGGATCTCCCTCCTCCTTGAAGGGTGAAAGCAGGACTGGTCGGGCTCAAAACGGGCTGAGAGGAGCTGACGGCACTGGTTGTAGGAGGAGCTGAGTTCCCCAAGGTGGCAGCAGCCAGGACGCATTCCTCCGGGACTGTGGCCAGTGACCCGGATGCCCAGGTGGGTCCCGCTGGCTGTGGATCATCCCGGTGGATAATGCGCCTGACCACATCACCAAGGCAAAGGGGACTCAGCATCCTCAGCTCACCTGAGGACAAGGGCTCTTTTAGGCATGCGTTAAATATTACTGTCAGCTCTCTCTCTGAGAACTCAGTCCCCCGTGCCACAGCCAGGAAGTCCCGGGCAAAGGCTCGGACACCACGGACCCCTTGCCGCATACCCTAAAGGTAGTGTGCCTGGCTGCTCCGTTGGGAGTAGCGAATACTGTCCATCCTGCCTGCTGGGTTCTATTGTGGCTGGTTTGTTCTGTCACGGTTGTGGGGAGAGAGAACCCAGATGCAGGCAGCAGAGTAGATTTTAAAAGAAACTTTAATAATAAACATCAACACCCACAATGGGGAAAAGTATAACTGAAATTATAAAACAAACAACTTCCCACGAGGGGTCAAAAACAAAACAGATCTTTAGCTAACAAACAAACACAGGAGAAACTTAGCATGGAGGAAACAGGCATAGGGCAACAAACAGCAATACAACCTCATCACTGCGAACAAAATACAAACAGCATACAAAACAGACCAGCCAAGAACAGAAAACACAAGGGGTTTAAATAGGGAAACATAACGAGGGATAATGACATGGGGGCAGGTGTGGGGAATGAAACAATGATGGGAAGATAGACAAGACAAAGAGGGGGCGGAGACAGGAGACGAGACAAGAGAGCACATGGCATGTCATACCAAACAATGCCATGTGTCTCACACAAAACACATGGGTCTGCCATGATTCTGCAAAATCATGAAAACCGTGATCAAGAGAGGCAGAATCATGAC
The DNA here is from genome assembly GCA_033220385.1 of Triplophysa yarkandensis. Lineage (NCBI taxonomy): Eukaryota > Metazoa > Chordata > Actinopteri > Cypriniformes > Nemacheilidae > Triplophysa > Triplophysa yarkandensis. The sequence goes on from JAWHQN010000170.1 coordinate 230,042, forward strand.
ACCTGGTGGTTCGAGTCTTGGACTCATGATCCGAAGGTTAACCAGCGGGAATACCACGACTGAGGTGAGTCCCTTGAGCAAGGCACCGTATCACCCACTGCTCCCCGGCCGCCGCGGCATGGATGCCCACTGCTCCGGGTGTGTGTGTGTTCACAGTGTGTGTGTGTTCACAGTGTGTGTGTGTTCACTGGATGGGTTAAATGCACAGCACAAATTCCAAGTATGGAACACCATACCTCACTTCACTACAGTGTGTGCCTTGACCTTCACTTAACTTTTGTAATTCATGGCAATTAAATTCAAAATGATTTATGTTTTATTAAAATTATGTAAATATATAAACTTAAGAGTACAAATCCAACTTATTCACAAAAATTTTCTGAGCTTGTGTTTCTCTTTTATACAGCGGTGGTCATATATGTCACACATGAACTCAACATGACACTTTAATTTATTCATCATCTTAATATTTCAATTTTAACAAATTATGCATTCATCAGATTTACATGTCATACAAGAAATCTTCATCTGTATCAACAGATTTCTCTTTATTTCTAACACCTCATGGATTTATTTGTTTTCAGTCATTTTAGAGTCTATGAAGAGAAAAACATAAAGGGGTTTTATTTTTTTACATATACAGAGTAACGAACATCTTAACCTACTCTTTGTTTTCAAATAAAGAAATATCCCACATACGAGAACCAGAACAAACGTCACCAATGCCAAACATATGTAAACCCATTTCCATTCTGTAACACAGAAAAACAGCAACCAATGAGATCAGAACCACTGAAAAACCACTTGTAATGATTTTGAAGTCCTACCTGAATGTTGACAACAGACATGAGTGATGTTGAGATGTTGTGTTTGGTTCTTGATGGGATTCTTCACCACACAGCTGTATGTGTTGTAATCCTTCAAGTCCACATCCAGAGAAAGAGTGATGTTGAGATCAGACACACTGATGCTGGATAATAAACTCATTCCTTTATACCAGGAGAGACTCACATGTGACACATTACACACTGAACACAACACATTTATCTGATGATGAAGAACATTCAGAAGAGTTTCTGGAGATCACAGGAACAGGCAGAGGAGCTGAAAAACCAAAGAGAACTGAAGTAAGAAAAAGCTTCAGAAGATGCAATAAAATGTGTTTGTCAACAAGAAAACTCACCATAGACAGTAAGATTGAATCTCTTGTCTAAAGTTTCACTGTTATTGATGATCTGTAGTTTATAAAGTCCAGAGTCTGTGCTTGTGATGTTTGTGATGGTGAGAGATCCAGTCTGAATGTTTAACTTCAGTCTTTCTCTACATCTTCCATCATCATCATCATCATATATAGAGTTCACATTCATCTTTTTATAGATTTCTGCTATAAGAGTTTGTGTAGGTTCAAATATCCACAATATCACATCATGCGTCTGTATGTGAGTAAGATCAGTGTGTAGAGTAACAGAATCTCCCTCCATCACTGACACTGACTTCACTTCATCTCCATCAACACCAAACACATCTGATAAACAGAGACCTCAGTAACATAAATTTTTATAGCTTTTAAAAATAGGAAAACATTAATATGTTAAAATTTCACTTACCATTAGATATCATGACACACAGACACACAAAAACTGCAAACATTTTTTAACAGTTGCCTGAAAACTTGTTATAAACAAAAGCAGAAACATACTTCTGTCCTTTAAAGTTTCTCATAATAACTTACATTTAAAGTACAACAGTACTTTACATTTACAGTAAAAGTGTTTGGGAATCCAATCGCTTGTATGTCTTTCCCGTGACGCAGAAACTTGTCAATGAAACTGAAAAGAATTCATTGTTTGTCCGTTCTGATCTATGGTCATGACGGGTGGAGCTGTGAGTTTGGGGGTGTTGATCTCATGTAAAGAGACTCTTGTCTTCTGAAAGGCCTTCAGAAGATAGTTCATGACATCACCCTGGGATGTGAAGACCCATCGATTAAAGCTTTTCACGTGTGCCACATTAGTCTCATATTTTATATATTTTTTATACATTTGCAGATACAATATAAAATGATGGTTAATTCTTATTTATAAAAGGCTTTAATATTGTATAATAAAATAAAATCACCTTTACCATAAGAAGCAATGCAACCCACTATTTTAACCCACATCATGTGACTGATAAACATGTGTCTAAAATTGAGTTTTTATATTTAGAAATGTGTGGGTCTCATGAAAAACACACAACCAAATATAACAAACAAAAAAACACATTAGATTATATTAGATTACATTCAACTTTATTGTGTCTGCACATGTAAGTTACAAGGCAACGAAATTCAATTCAATTAAATTCACTTTTATTGTCACATCACCACGGCACGTGTGCCCTGGTGAGTGAAATTCTTAGGAGCTTGCTCCAAAAACAGCGCAGTACATGTAACAAATAACATGTAACATATAGTGCAGACATAAGACAGTGTGCAATATGCACATACATATAGTCAGTACACACAGTGTACCATAGACAACACAGTCGAAACATTCAACATACATACATTTAGCACGAGAAAAACATTAAACACTAAACACAGAGTGTGCACGTTCTGCATAATGTAAACAATGTAACAGTGTAAACAAGTTGTGCATGGATGAGGTAGGCTGTTGTTTAAAGTGCAGTGTGTAAATATTGTCCAGTGTTAAACTTGCCGTTAAAGTGCAGTGTGTGACATATTGTGTGTGGGGGTGTGTCATTTCTGATTGTTCATGAGTCGTATAGCCTGAGGGAAAAAGCTATCCCTCAGTCGACTCGTGCGGGAGCTGCGGAGACGTCTTCCTGAGGGCAGCATAGAGAGCAGTCTGTGAGATGTGTGGCTAGAGTCCCTGATGATCTTCCGGGATTTCTTTATGCACCGCCTGGTGTAGATGTCCTGGAGGGAGGGAAGCTCACCTCCGACGATGTGGCTGGCAGTTCGCACGACCCTGTTCAGAGCTTTACGGTTGCCAGCAGTGCTGTTTCCAAACCAAGCAGTGATGCAGCTCGTCAGGATGCTCTCTATGGTGCAAGTGTAGAAGGTTCTAAGGATGCTGGGGCTCATGCCAAACTTCCTCAGCCTTCTCAGGAAGAAGAGGCGCTGTTGTGCTTTCTTCAGCACCGCGTCGGTGTGAATGGACCAGGTGAGATCCTCGCTGATGTTGACGCCGAGGAACTTGAAACTGCTCACCCGCTCCACAGGTGTCTCGCCGATAGTGATGGGTGGGTGTTCTCTGCTCTGTCTCCTGAAATCTACCACCAGCTCCTTGGTCTTGTCAGTGTTGAGTGAGAGGTGGTTCTCCTGACACCATTTAGTCAGGGTGCTCACCTCCTCTCTGTAGGCCGTCTCATCGTTGTCGGTGATCAGGCCTATGACGGTTGTGTCGTCAGCGAACTTGACAATGACATTGGAGCTGTGCATGGCTGTACAGTCGTGCGTGTACAGGGAGTACAGGAGTGGACTGAGAACGCAGCCCTGCGGAGCACCAGTGTTGAGGGTCAGCGGGGATGAGGTGTTGCCGCCCATTCTGACCACCTGACTTCTGCCTGTCAGGAAGTCCAGGATCCAGCTGCACAGAGATCTGTTCAGTCCAAGATTCTGGAGCTTCTTAACAAGTGTGGAAGGCACTATGGTGTTGAATGCTGAGCTGTAGTCCACAAACAGCATCCTCACATAGGAGTTCTTGTTTTCCAGGTGGGAGAGAGCATCGTCTGTGGAGCGATTGCTGCGGTATGCAAACTGTAGAGGGTGAAGTGAGGCGGGCAGCACAGAGCAGATGTAACCTCTGATCAGTCTCTCAAAACACTTACTGAAGATGGGTGTAAGAGCGACAGGCCTCCAGTCATTTAAACATGTGGTTTTGGTCTTCTTGGGTATGGGCACGATGGTTGATGTCTTGAAGCATGAAGGGACCACAGACAGGCAGAGGGAGAGGTTGAAGATGTCCGTGAAGACACCTGCCAGCTGGTATGCGCATGTTCGGAGCACACGGCCTGGGATGCCATCTGGACCCGCAGCTTTACGGATATTTACCCGTCTGAAGGATCGGTTACATCCGCGACAGAGACGGAGAGTGACGTCACGTCTTCTGCAGCAGCTGCGGGGACTCTCTCTGTGTGGGCGGGGCTGTGAGCCTCGAAACGAGCATAGAAGTTGTTCAGCTCATCCGGCAGAGAGGCAGCGATGTTCACATTAGCTGCTGTATTCCCCTTATAGTCCGTGATGTTACTGATGCCCTGCCACATACTTCGTGAATCATTGGTGTTGAATTGATCCTCCACCTTGGTTTTGTATTGTCTTTTAGCGGTTCTGATGGTTTTCCTGAGATCGTAACTTGCTTTCAGTAGTATTGTGCAGTATTATTATACATATTATACAAAGGTATTATGTTGTGCATTATTTTGCAAGTTTACAGTTTTCAGCAGAAGATGTCACCAGCGAGATGAGTTTCGTCTTTATTTTAAAGTCAAGTTTCTTTTGTTTATTATTCGTTTTAACATCAAGCTAATACGACAAAATAAGAAAATAAACATAAAATATCCTCGAAAGATAATAATACTCATATAGTGAATAATAACAATAAAACAATAAAAAAACTACACCACAAATAAAAATCTTGTTCTCATCTTGATTAAAAATGCACACTTTATTATTAGTCATTAAAAGTTTTAAAAGCTCAAATCCTTTACAGCTGTCTGAGAACACATATTCTCAAATTGAAAATATAAATAAGATCTTTATTAAAATAGATGCTCGGTATACTCAGCATACATTCTCTGGCATTTCTTCTGGAAACCGCACTAGTCTTCTCATGATTTTAAGGAAACCAAACACGCATCACTTACTAATGTAGGTATCCTGAAAAAAATAAAATAATACAATAATATAGAAGGAGAAGATAAGTATGTGGAGACAGATGTTCATCTGAAAGTAAACTTCTGTATGTGTATTGACTTGAGCTAAATATCTAAATCTTCAAAATATCTAAATCTTTTGATCAAAAATACTTGCCTTCTCTTTTTCCAGCAGTAAAACACACACATGATCGGAACAATCAGCATCACACAAACAGGAATTATCAGCCAAACATTCATGTAAGGTAATCCTGTAATTGATAAAGATAAAGTTCCATTTGAATCTAATACAGATTATGATATTTTTATGGTGAGCACATAGCGTATTTTTAGAGTAAGACTCAGTTTTTAAAAATAATTATTATTGGTGTCTTACCTGGACACTTGTGACAGATGTCATTGATGTGTAGATGTTGTGTTTGGTTTGTGATGGTGTTGTTCACCACACATGTGTATGTGTTTGTATGGTTATATTCCACCTCCAGAGGTAGAGAGAGTCTGATGTTGAGATCAGACACACTGATGCTGGATAATAAACTCATTCCTTTATACCAGGAGAGACTCACATGTGTCACATTACACACTGAACACAACACAACACATTTATCTGTAGATGAAGAACATTCAGAAGAGTTTCTGGAGATCACAGGAACAGACAGATGAGCTGAAAAACCAAAGAGAACTGAAGTAAGAAAAAGTTTGAGCATATAAAATAAAATATGTTTGTTTATAAGTTATGTAAGAAAACTCACCATAAACAGTAAGAATAAATCTCCTGTATACAGTTTTAGTTTCACTGTTAATCTGTAGTTTATAAAGTCCAGAGTTTGTGATTCTGATGTTTGTGATGATGAGAGATCCAGTCTGACTGTCCAACATCAGTCTGTCTCTAAATTTTCCATCATCATCATATATAGAGTTCACATTAAGCTTTTTATAGATTTCAGCTATAAGAGACTCCTTAAATATCCACAATATCACATCATCTGTCTGTATGTGAGTAAGATCAGTGTGTAGAGTAACAGAATCTCCCTCCATCACTGACACTGACTTCACTTCATCTCCATCAACATCAAACAAATCTGAAATACAAAAATAATAAAGATCACAGAATTAAGACCAGATACATAAAATCAAGAAGTGAATATTAATACACTTTCCAGGCAGCACATGTACATCTGTAAGATGTCTGCTAAAGATCTTGACATTTTAAAAGCCTCGTCTGTGTTAAAACTAGAGGTGGGCATAGATTCATTGTTTTAATCTAGATTAATCTCACTGTAAACTTGAAATTAATCTAAATTAATCTAGATTAAAATGGCAAATTTGTATTCTGTTGAAGGCATTCAGAATATGTATGCTACCCAAATAATGACCAAAAGTTAGTCATTACACAAGGTTCAAACAACCTTATGCCGTGTTCACACTAGAGGCGTGCACATGTAAATTTATTCGCGTCTACAATTTGCCTAATTCGCGTCCAACGCGTCATATCAAACATGGAGGAGAGTCATCAGGGCTTTATGTGGAATCACAGAGCTTTATAAAAACACATTTTACTTTTATTATACTTTAACAAAGACAGGAACAAAAGTGACATTTACTGAAAGAAATTTAGTGAAAACAAAAATTTATCTTCACTCAATTTGAGCTTTATACACATATTGAGACTATAAATAAAGTCGTCACATGAAGTTTAATCACTTTATTTTACAATAAAATGACTTTTCATCTGATAAATTGATGAGTTCCCCTGACAGAAGCCCATGCCCCTAACAGAAGCCCCTCCCCCTTTATAGAAGCCCCTTCCCCTGCGCGAGTGAAGCGAATGAACTTAAATGTTCAAGTGTCAAACTACACGCGTGTAGCATCAATTCGCATCTGGTTTGAACGCACAACTGCGTTCAACCCCTAACAACCCCTAAACATTAGTTTTTGAAACAAGGTGTAATACTCCTCCTGCCAAGACTCTCCAAGCCACTAGGGAGAGCTGTCTGCTCTCTCCTGCAATTACTCTACCAGCCACTAGGTGGCGCCACCTGCTGCAAACTCTTTAGAACTCTTTACTGCCCATCAAGTTAATGTGTTTCACATGTTTTTGCCCTATTAAGTATGACAGTTCCATTGAGCTGTGTTCAGTCTTGAGCCTACCCTCTGTGGATTTCATGAGTTATAGAAGACTTTATCACTGCTTCTCACTTGCCATTGTGCTTACTTTATTTTGTTTTGTAAACTATGTCTGCGCTTTTTGTTTGTATTTGAGAATTGACATCAAGTAAAGACTTGAGTTATTTGAGCCTCCTGGTCTGCTTTTGGCTTCTGCACATGGGTCTTCTACAAACTTTCTTCCCCAGTAGACCAGAGTTGTGATAGCAAGACTAAACCATGGAAGTAGACCCAGTAGAAGAACAAAATCCTCCCTCCAACATGGAACTCATTCTCTCTGAACTCTCTAGCCAAGCTTCGACCATTAACAAGCATGAACAGATTCTAACTGAGATTCTCCAGTGTCTAAGACATCAGTCTACACCTCAAGCCTCTCCAGTCCTACCAGCCAAATGAATATCTCAAGCCTCTCCAGTCCTACCATCCCAGTATCAAGGTACCCTTCAGCAAAGTCCACCTCAGCCAGGTCCACCAGCAGGTCTTCTTCTTCAGCCTAGACTTCCAACCACTGAGAGGTATGATGGGAACCCAGAGAGGTGTTGAGGATTTATAACACAGTGTACTCTTTCTTTCTAATTGCAGCCTAACAGTTTCCTTACAGGGAGCAGCAGAGACACTAGATTGGGCTACAGCTCTCCGGGAGCGGCAGTCTCCTCTTACGACAAGCAGCAATCTCTTCATATCAGAGATGGGGAAAGTATTCCACAACTCTGTTAGTGGAGCAGAGGTTGACCATCGATTGCTCCAACTCACAAAAGGAAGACGCAGTGTTGCAGAGTTGGCTATCGAATTCCGTACCCCGGCTGCAGAGAGTGAGTGGGATCAGCGAGCCCTGAAAGTTCCATCGGGCCCTATCACATGAATTAAAGGATGAGTTGGCTTACAGGGACCCAGCCCCTGATTTGGAGTCTCTGATTGATGTTGCCATCAGACTGGACAACCGCATCCGGGATCGGAAAGTTGAACATCCCTGTGAGACTCCACTGCATGAGTTTAACACCTCTACTGGTTTTATGGAGCCTTCCTCACTGACCGGCTGTTCTGAGGAGCCAATGCAGCTGGGGAGAACCCGATTGTCACAGGCAGAGAGGGAGAAACGGATGAAAAATAAGTGCTGCCTGTATTGCGGTGAGTCAGGTCACTTCTGAGCCATCTGCCCTGAACTTTTGGGGAAAGGGCGGCTCTCGGGATGAGAGTAATTTCTTGTCCCCGACAAGCAGCTTTGGGTCTTTCTATTGATGTCTCGCTCTCCTGGGGCAATGACCTTCATGAGCTCATGGCTTTCATAGACTCTGGTGCTGCAGGGAATTTCATGGACTTTACACTGGCCTCACAGTTAAAGATTCAGCCCATCACTCTCCATAATCCTCTGACTGTTACTGCATTGGATGGGAAGCCCCTAGGTTCTGGCCAGGTAAGCCAGTGCACCACATTCCTCCACTGTCAAGTAGATTCTCATAGAGAAGTGTTACAGTTCTTTTTAATAAATTCTCCTGAAATCCCTTTGATCCGTGGTTATCCTTGGGTAATTATGCATTATCCACAAATTGATTGGTCTTCCAACCAATGATGGCCTAACTGCTGTGCATCTGGCTTGTCTCTCTGTCATTCTCCTGTGCCACAGACGAGCTTCCCTAAACTACCTAAGCCATCAGTCCCTTCCAAAGAGATGCTGGCTATTTCTGGGCTGGGACCTCTGTGACGTGTTCAGCAAGGAACATGCTGCTTCTCCTCCACCCCATAGGTCTTATGACTGTGCCAATAAGCTGCACCCTGTCACTTGTCCACCTCCAAGAAGTTTATTGTCTGTCAGCCCTTGAAAGAGCATCTATGGAAGAATACATCAACAAGGCACTTGAGAGAGGATCCATCTGCCCTTCAACCTCATCCGCAGGCGCCGGGTTCTTCTTTGTGGGAAAGAAGGATGATAGTCTCAGGCCATGTATTGACTACAGGGATTTAAATTGTATCACTGTAAAGAATCGCTACCCACTGCCATTGACTACAGCCTTTGAACTCCTGCAAGGTGCAACTATATTTACCAAACTGGACCTTCGGAATACCTACCACCTAGTTAGGATCCGAGCCCGGGTTTTGTCTCAACTGTTAAGGAACAACCTCTTTGTGAAGCTGGAAAAATGTGTTTTTCATGTAACAACTGCTCCTTCCTTGGGTTCATTGTCTCCAATGGCAGCATTCAGATGGATCCTGGCAAGATCCATGCAGTCCTGAACTGGCCCCAGCTGTGCTCTGTCAAACAGGTACAGCGCTATCCTGGTTTTGCAAATTTTTATAGGAGATTTATAAGGAATTTCAGCTCCATTGCAGAACCCCTTACAGCCCTTACTAAAAAGACCTTAAGGCAATTCCAATGGACTGAAAGGGCTAATCAAGCTTTTGAACTGCTCAAGCGAAGATTCAACTCTGCACCCATCCTGACCGTCCCTAATTCAGTGTTGTCCTTCGTAGTTGAAGTGGATGCGTCAGATGTTTGAGTGGGAGCTGTTTTGTCTCAAAAGGCCACGGGGGACAGTAAGCTTCATCCTTGTGCCTTTTTTTTCACATCGACTTACCCCAGCAGAAAAGAAATATGACATTGGTAACCGGAAGTTGCTGGCGGTGAAATTGGCGCTTCAGGAATGGAGAGACTGGCTGGAAGGGGCCAAACACCCATTCATTATTTGGACTGATCACAAGAACCTCACATACATCCGGGAGGCTAAAAGGTTAAATCCAAAAAATGTTTTTTTAATCGCTTCGAGTTAATCTTCTCTTATCGACCAGGCTCTAAGAAGACAGTCCTTTCGAGACAGTTTGACACGCCAGAGGTGGAGGACAGACCAGAGGCCATCATTCCCAGCTCCAATGTGGGAGCAGGAGTGCAGTGGGGAATAGAGTTGGCGGTAAAGGCTCAACTTCAGCAGCCCGACCAAGGTAATGGCCCCCCAGGTCGCCTTTCTGTTTCTAATGTTGTACGATCTGATGTGCTGCAGAGGGGACATGCATCTCTTCTTTCAGGTCACCCTGGAGTTGCAAGAACTTTGAAGCATATCCAGACACGGATCTGGTGGCCCAGTATGCAGGCGAATGTCAGAAGATTTGTGTCTGGCTGTTTTGTGTGTGCCCAAAACAAAGTACCTAAAGCCCACCCTCAAGGTTTTCTCCACCCTTTACCAATCCCGATACGTCCGTGGTCTCACATCTCTTTGGACTTTGTTAATGGACTTCCTAAATCACAAGTTAATAGTCATTTTGGTGGTGGTAGACAGATTTTCAAAAGCATGTCATCTGATACCTCTGCCAAAGATCACCACAGCTTTTTAGACGGCAGACCTCATGATGCAGCATGTCTTCAGGATCCACGGGTTTCCTCAGGACATGGTCTCTGATCCGGGGTCGCAATTTACTTCCCGGTTTTGGAAGGCTTTTGGCCGTCTTACTGGAGCATCCATGAATCTGTCTTCTGGGTTCCACCCTCAGTCTAATGGTCAGACAGAACGAGTCAACCAGGAGATTGAGAAGACTCTCAGGTGCCTGGTCTCCAATAAACGAAGCACGTGGTGCTCCCGTCTGATCTTGGCTGAGTTTGCTTGTAACACCCTACACCATTCATCCTTGGGCATGCTTCCTTTTGAATGGCAATTTGGGTTTCCCCCATCTTTGTTTCCTGAGCAGGAACTGGAGGTCCAGGTACCAGCCGCAAACCAACTAGTCCAGAGATGCCGCCAGACCTGACGAAAAGCTTGTACAGCCTTAATAGGAGCATCACAACGGCAGCAGAAACGGGCCAACCAGCGCTGTAGAATCGGGCCGTCACTACGTCAGGGTCAGAGGGTGTGCTTAACAACTAAGGATCTTCCTCTTCATCTAGAGTCTCAGAAATTGCCCCCCCCCAATTCATTGGACCTTTTAAGATCCTTAGGAAGATCAATCCTGTGTCATACCGTCTACTCCTGGATTCAAACCATGATGTTCCTGAGAGAGGGGCTTCTGTAATACTCCTCCTGCAATGACTCTCCAAGCCACTAGGGAGAGCTGTCTGCTCTCTCCTGCAACTAATCTACCAGCCACTATGTGGCGCCACCTGCTGTGAACTCTTTACTGCCCATCAAGTTAATGTGTTTCACATGTTTTTGCCCTATTTAAGTATGACAGTTTCATTGAGCTGTGTTCAGTCTTGAGCCTACCCTCTGTGGATTTCATGAGTTATAGAAGACTTTATCACTGCTTCTCAGTTGCCATTGTGCTTACTTTATTTTGTTTTGTAAACTATGACTGCGCTTTTTGTTTGTATTTGAGAATTGACATCAAGTAAAGACTGCCTGCTTTTGAGTTATTTGAGCCTCCTGTTTTGCTTTTGGCTTCTGCACATGGGTCTTCTACAAACTGTCTCCGCCAGTAGATCAGAGTTGTGACACAAGATGACAGAAAAATAAGAAAGAAATGTAATAAACAACAAATAAATGTAAATACGTTTGTAATATGTAAATAAAAAAATATTATATCTGTAAATGACGTTTGTCAACTTCTTGCTGGTAATTTGTGTACCATCTCGTCCTAATGTTGTATATGATGACTAAAGATGTCAATTCTCACTAATGTAGAAAAAAGTACGGAATAAGAAGTAAGCTGGAACATTCTCAGTATTACATAGGGAATATAGACTTTACCCATTACCATAAATACTTTATCACAAGACAAATCTGAAACACAAAGAGATCAATTAAATTGTAGAAATAATCATTATCATTTTAAGCAGTTTAAGGCAGCACAATAATGTAATTTTTTTATGAATAGTTAAAAAATCTAAATGTACAACCTAAGGCCTTAATCAGACAGAAGGAAACCACAAGAGACCAATTCATATTCTTCATTTGGAACTTCTTCAACCTAGATCAAACAAACAAACAAACAAACAAACAAACAAACAAAATGAGTTGTTTATCTATACATCTTTTAAAAATGATCTGTATAACATTATTCATATTTTTATACAGCCGCAGGAACAAAAATATACCTTTTCTCTTTTTGTCTTTTATTCTTTAGTAACCATTAATTTTTTCCATTCGATTTCAGTTTTTGCATCTTTGTTTTGCAGTGTAGTTCCTTTATTTCTGTGAAAATGAAAAACTTACATAAATGTGTTTAATAAGCATTTTTGCACGGGTTGTGGTAAATCCAGTCAAGTGTTTAAATTGAAACAGAAACAAACTTCAGTGTCAAAAATAGAGAAGAATGCATAAAAAATTATCTTAAAACTCACATAAAATATTTGTACTGTGTGCTGTTTAAACATGAAAATGATTTTTTCCTGTTCAGTATTCATGATCTGAAAACCTTTTTGTTTTTTTGACAAAAGAAATGCAATAGTAATATCATTTGGTGTATGGACGAATTTTTCACAGATTTAAACAAAAATTATAATTTTACCAAAGAGTTAATTACAAAAATTACAAATAAAAATCTATTCAACCTGTCACTTGTTTTAAAATGTTGACCTTTTTTATCCTTCGTTTCCTTCAGATCGTCTGTCACTCGAAATGAATTTTAGGTAGATGATTATAATATATTGATAATATATATGACTAAATATATTCATTCATTCATTTAGAGATAATCCAGACCCTTTATTGATTTGATTTCTTCAGTTTCACAAGGACTGTCTAATGCTCAGGTTAATGGGAGTGTCTAATGCTGGGGGCGTGTCCAAGATCTCTGCTCAGAGTTTTTAGATAGCCCTCCCCCATTTTCATAAAATGCATTAATGATTACAATTATAACTATTATAATTTGAATTATTTGCATTGGGTCTCAAGTCAAAGTAGAATCCCAGTCTGAGGTTTGTTTTTTTGTTTAAGATATATTTGTACTTAAGTATTGTAGATATATCATGTACAGATTTATACATAAATATCAATATAATCATGAAATGTAAATCATGTAAAATAAACAGTGATTAATGTAGAGAAATTTACATTATGAAGTGTTTACACAAATATTAAACACCCCCGATACCTTTATATGGTTTATATGATATCTTTAATGCCGTCTGCTGTATTAAAAAAATCCCATCTGAAATAAATTTATGGAATAAGAACAATAAACTGCAGCACAACACAAACATGTAAACAATAGTAATAACAATAATACATTTTGTTATAACGAGTTTTGTTTTCTATTTCTTTTGGTCAATATGACTTTTAGAAGTCATGGCTGACCTGAGTTTTGATTATGAACCGGTATTTAACATTTATCGTGAAGGACAGACACAAGTTCAGACAGAGACATCAGGTTTGGTGTTGATGGGATTCAATTATTCTGTTACATCAGATACTATCCAGAAGATCCAGAAAATCAAGATTTAAACAAGTTTAAGGTGTTGCTCATAATTATAAGGAATACAATTGTGTTAAAATAAACTAAGATTATCTGTATGACCTTGATTGGATATCCATTTATTCTGAACAGTAAACTAAAGGACTGTTCACCGAACACCACTTCATGACATTATGGGATGTTCTGCAACACATTCCTGCAAGAAAACACGATGTTCAAATCATTTATGTGTTGAAACTGTTGTTGTTCCTTGATAGAATATCATAAAGACTTATACTGAGAAATATTCCGTATGTAGCAGGTCTCCTGGTACTATATTAGCATTCAACCTCTTAGAAGATATAAGCTACTCAACAGCCCAAGATCTTGGACCAGATCAGAAGTCTAAATTCGCTCATGAGCCAGCGTTGCAACGAGACAAGGGAAATAACCACAGACACAGGTTAAATTTATCAAAATTAAGAATTTTCCTTGATTGTATTTGAAGATTCAACAAAATAAAACAAATGAAAATATAGGCAACAATACAATGAGTCGTTTTGAAATTGAAAATTGAAATAAAAATCGATCGCAATTTAACTAGTTCCTGTGTTTCTTTCTGAACACCAAATTATACCCCGTATCAGACATACAAATCAAATATACCCTTTGAGTTGCCTCTGTTCAAACTTCTTATGTTTTATAAATAAACCCCTAAACAAAAATACAATTTTAACAGAATGATCAAAATGGAAAACAACAGAAATACATATAAATAAATATATTTTCTAAACCCTTTCAATTGAGCGTTGTGAGATAGATGAGCTTACTGTGGTGAGCTCAACTCAGTTCAAAGTCCATTTATTGAATGAAATTCCATGTAGTAAAGGAAAACCGATCCTATCTTGCGCAACAATGTCCAATGGAAGTGTATGAAATAATCCTACCACTCTGATGCTACAATGATGGTCCAAGTTCAGAAAAGGCCTGGCTCGCCAGTTTCTGCCAACGTGATGCAGATGGCAGAAACAACATGCACACACATTAAGAAGTCCTGGAACCTCTTATCCACTCCAATGATGCACTCAGATACAGGAACTCAATTGTAGTCAGAAGATGAGAAAAAAAGGGAGAAACAAACAAACAAAAACAAAAACCAACATTGTTTTTTCCTTAAACATTCTTTCAACAAATTAACACATCACATTAACAATGAAAATAAAACTTTCAATTAGACCAAGGGCCCTCGATATACAAAGACAGCTAATAGCACATGGAACCGCATGGTTAGCTTTATCCCTCGTGTGTACGGTGCGTATTACTACGTCACTTTTAGTGATTTTGTGAAAATACTTTAACAAAACACTTTTACAGAACATATAACATTGTGATGTCCTTCTAATTCAATCGATCAAAAATGAAGTAGACTAACACGAAATAACTATTAACTCACTTACCAAATTAAAAGTGATATCAATGCGAAAATGCACACACAGAGATTTGTTTCAAACTGGTTTCAGGTGCAGTTTCTCAGCTCCCTGATTATGTTCTCTTTTTTATTTCCACTCCAGAATCACAACTTATGACTAAACACTTCTATGTCCGCCATTACATGGAAAAACACCGTTCTCCTTTGCTTGAGTGATTGACATGACGCAATCCACAATGGGCGGGGCTACACTCGGTTTCTCTCACCTACACTTTCAGACACATTCAACCCGACTTTCAAAAGTATTGAAATTCCAATTGCCCCCTACGTCATATTTACATCAAAATTACAAAATAATATATATTTATATATAAAATAAATACATTAGATATATAATACATATAAATATATGTTTTAATATATAAACATATAATATTCTGGGTTACACGTACATGTTTTGTTTATCACTTATTATTTTAATAATACTTGCCCTCTTGTCTTCCTCTTCCATACTTCCAGCAGAGAACTATCCCAACCAAGAACAACACCAGAACAACTGGTATCAGTGCTAATAGATACAAAGGTGGAGGGGGTCCTGTAACAGAAAACATTACCAAACTAAGAGGTAACTTTTTTATTTGTGATATTTTAGATCAGCATATATCACGAGTGACCGACCTGAACACGGCTGACAGAAGTGATTGATGTGAAGATGTTGAGTGTGATTGTGGGTTGAATTGGACACCACACATGTGTATGTGTTTGTATCCTGATATTCCACCTCCAGAGAAAGACGCAGAGAAGAGTTAACCCGGTTGGGATTCGGCATCACATTATAAGATCTTTTCCTTCTATCCAGGTTTAGTCCATCTGTAGGTGGATTTATGGGGACAGAGACACTTGCAGTGGAATGTATATTGTTGTTTTTGTACCAGGAGAGAGTCGCACAAGTCACATTTAACACCGAACACAACACAACACATTTAGATACCGAAGATCTTTCCGATGGTGAGGAACATTGAGAAGAGTGTCTAGAGATGACAGCCGTAGACAAGGGATCTGGAAAACAAAAAATTGTGATTTTAAAACGTTTTCCCTTACATTTCTCAAAGTGATGTAAAAGATAAAATACCGGAAACAATGACGTTAAAACTCCTTGTTGAGCCCTTTTCCAGAAGAAACTCTGGAAATGGATCCGAATGGACCAAGTCTAGTTTGGGGATGGAGATGACTATTGTATAAACTCCTGCATAAGATATATCGATGCCAAAGATGGTGAGAGATCCTGTCCTACGATCCAGTCTCAATTTGTTCCCAAATCCGTTATTGGGAAACACAAATTCAGGTTCAACACTAGGAAGTTCAGCAATGATGATGTCTCCAGGTCGGAAGCTCCACGTTAAATGTCGATGAGACATTATTTCTGTCACATCAGTGTGAAGAGTGACTGAGTCTCCCTGCCTCACAAACACAGTCTCTACACCCAACACAACTGCCACACAACATGATAATATAAGTAGAATTCATTTAACAAAACAAGTTAAATTTAGACGAATAAAACATGTTTTAGGATTTACCATCAAGAAGCTGAAAGAATAAGCAGAACTGCAAACACCAGCAGTCCATATTCAACAGTTTACTCCGACCAAAGATGATTATCATTAATAAGTCTCTGATGACACTGTGGGAAAGTGTGCTGGAAGTCTGCCTTACACTGAGAATGAGCCAATCAAGGCCAAGGGTTACCTGGGGGCGGGGTGTCTGAAGAGTGCCAACATCTGTGAAACAACCTTGAAAAATGTGTTTTCACATTTTAAAGATTCATCTTCATTTATTACAGTAGTCCAAAACGATAAACATACATTTATTGTAATATTTGTGCCTTGCACTAATATTTGAACACTTTTTTCAAGTTTTTGTATTATTTAATGAAATGATAATATTATATTTTATTAATATAGTAGATTTATAGAGATATTTACATGATTCTAATAGTTTAATTAAAAGTCTGACGTTTGTGTATGTAATATAAAGCATTATTTTAATTTGAACTCTTTCTATTCCATTTATTTTTAATCTTTACTTCCTCCTTTAAATGTCATAATTGAACTGAAACTCATCTGTCCTACTGAATAAGTTTTTGATATTTCCGGGGCAGTCGTGGCCTGGTGTCACGGTTGTGGGGAGAGAGAACTCAGATGCAGGCAGCAGAGTAAAAGAAAAGAATTTAATTTTAAAAGAAACTTTAATAATAAACATAAACACCCACAATGGGGAAAAGAATAACTGAAATTATAAAACAAACAACTGGTCGGTGCTCTGACCGGCGCTGAAGCCATGGGGTGAGTAGTTGCTCTGACCGGTGCTGAAGCCATAGGGGAAGCTGGCGCTCTGACCAGTGCTGAAGCAGCAGTGGATGCCCGCATTCTGGCCGGTGCTCTGACCGGCGCTGAAGCCATGGGAGAAGCTGGAGCTCTGACCGGCGCTGAATCCATGGGGTAGGTATGTGCTCTGACCGGTGCTGAAGCTGCAGGGAACACCCGCGCTCTGACCGGCCCTGAAGCCATAAGGTATGTTTGCACTCTGACAGAGGCCCTCCGCTTCTTCGAGCGACGCGTTGGTCGAAGGGTAGCAGGTAAGGGCTTCACCCTCTCCGGGTCCGAGGAGTCCAACAGGGGGTCCCAGGATCTCCCTCCTCCTTGAAGGGTGAAAGCAGGACTGGTCGGGCTCAAAACGGGCTGAGAGGAGCTGACGGCACTGGTTGTAGGAGGAGCTGAGTCCCCCAAGGTGGCAGTAGCCAGGACGCATTCCTCCGGGACTGGCCAGTGACCCGGATGCCCAGGTGGGTCCCGCTGGCTGTGGATCATCCCGGTGGATAATGCGCCTGACCACATCACCAAGGCAAAGGGGACTCAGCATCCTCAGCTCACCTGAGGACAAGGACTCTTTTAGGCATGCGTTAAATATTACTGTCAGCTCTCTCTCTGAGAACTCAGTCCCCCGTGCCACAGCCAGGAAGTCCCGGGCAAAGGCTCGGACACCACGGACCCCTTGCCGCATACCCTAAAGGTAGTGTGCCTGGCTGCTCCGTTGGGAGTAGCGAATACTGTCCATCCTGCCTGCTGGGTTCTATTGTGGCTGGTTTGTTCTGTCACGGTTGTAGGGAGAGAGAACCCAGATGCAGGCAGCAGAGTAGATTTTAAAAGAAACTTTAATAATAAACATCAACACCCACAATGGGGAAAAGTATAACTGAAATTATAAAACAAACAACTTCCCACGAGGGGTCAAAAACAAAACAGATCTTTAGCTAACAAACAAACACAGGAGAAACTTAGCATGGAGGAAACAGGCATAGGGCAACAAACAGCAATACAACCTCATCACTGCGAACAAAATACAAACAGCATACAAAACAGACCAGCCAAGAACAGAAAACACAAGGGGTTTAAATAGGGAAACATAACGAGGGATAATGACATGGGGGCAGGTGTGGGGAATGAAACAATGATGGGAAGATAGACAAGACAAAGAGGGGGCGGAGACAGGAGACGAGACAAGAGAGCACATGGCATGTCATACCAAACAATGCCATGTGTCTCACACAAAACACATGGGTCTGCCATGATTCTGCAAAATCATGAAAACCGTGATCAAGAGAGGCAGAATCATGACACCTGGTGGTTCGAGTCTTGGACTCATGATCCGAAGGTTAACCAGCGGGAATACCACGACTGAGGTGAGTCCCTTGAGCAAGGCACCGTATCCCCCACTGCTCCCCGGCCGCCGCGGCATGGATGCCAACTGCTCCGGGTGTGTGTGTGTTCACAGTGTGTGTGTGTTCACTGGATGGGTTAAATGCACAGCACAAATTCCAAGTATGGAACACCATACCTCACTTCACTACAGTGTGTGCCTTGACCTTCACTTAACTTTTGTAATTCATGGCAATTAAATTCAAAATGATTTATGTTTTATTAAAATTATGTAAATATATAAACTTAAGAGTACAAATCCACCTTATTCACAAGAATTTTCTGAGCTTGTGTTTCTCTATTATACAGCGGTGGTCATATATGTCACACATGAACTCAACATGACACTTTAATTTATTCATCATCTTACAATTTAAATTTTAACAAATTATGCATTCATCAGATTTACATGTCATACAAGAAATCTTCATCTGTATCAACAGATTTCTCTGTATTTCTAACACCTCATGGATTTATTTGTTTTCAGTAATTTTAGAGTCCATGAAGAGAAAAACATAAAGGGGTTTTATTTTTTTACATATACAGAGTTACGAACATCTTAACCTACTCTTTGTTTTCAAATAAAGAAATATCCCACATACGAGAACCAGAACAAACGTCACCAATGCCAAACATATGGAAACCCATTTCCATTCTGTAACACAGAAAAACAGCAACCAATGAGATCAGAACCACTGAAAAACCACTAGTAATGATTTTGAAGTCCTACCTGAATGTTGACAACAGACATGAGTGATGTTGAGATGTTGTGTTTGGTTCTTGATGGGATTCTTCACCACACAGCTGTATGCGTTGTAATCCTTCAAGTCCACATCCAGAGAAAGAGTGATGTTGAGATCAGACACACTGATGCTGGATAATAAACTCATTCCTTTATACCAGGAGAGACTCACATGTGTCACATTACACACTGAACACAACACAACACATTTATCTGATGATGAAGAACATTCAGAAGAGTTTCTGGAGATCACAGGAACAGACAGAGGAGCTGAAAAACCAAAGAGAACTGAAGTAAAAAAAAGCTTCAGAAGATGCAATAAAATGTGTTTGTCAACAAGAAAACTCACCATAGACAGTAAGATTGAATCTCTTGTCTAAAGTTTCACTGTTATTGATGATCTGTAGTTTATAAAGTCCAGAGTCTGTGCTTGTGATGTTTGTGATGGTCAAAGATCCAGTCTGACTGTTTAACTTCAGTCTTTCTCTACATCTTCCATCATCATCATCATATATAGAGTTCACATTCATCTTTTTATAGATTTCTGCTATAAGAGTTTGTGTAGGTTCAAATATCCACAATATCACATCATGCGTCTGTATGTGAGTAAGATCAGTGTGTAGAGTAACAGAATCTCCCTCCATCACTGACACTGACTTCACTTCATCTCCATCAACACCAAACACATCTGATAAACAGAGACCTCAGTAACATAAATTTTTATAGCTGTTGAAAATAGGAAAACATTAATATGTTAAAATTTCACTTACCATTAGATATCATGACACACAGACACACAAAAACTGCAAACATTTTTTAACAGTTGCCTGAAAACTTGTTATAAACAAAAGCAGAAACATACTTCTGTCCTTTAAAGTTTCTCATAATAACTTACATTTAAAGTACAACAGTACTTTACATTTACAGTAAAAGTGTTTGGGAATCCAATCGCTTGTATGTCTTTCCCGTGACGCAGAAACTTGTCAATGAAACTGAAAAGAATTCATTGTTTGTCCGTTCTGATCTATGGTCATGACGGGTGGAGCTGTGAGTTTGGGGGTGTTGATCTCATGTAAAGAGACTCTTGTCTTCTGAAAGGCCTTCAGAAGATAGTTCATGACATCACCCTCGGATGTGAAGACCCATCGATTAAAGCTTTTCACGTGTGTCACATTAGTCTCATATTTTATATATTTTTTATACATTTGCAGATACAATATAAAATGATGGTTAATTCTTATATATAAAAGGCTTTAATATTGTATAATAAAATAAAATCACCTTTACCATAAGAAGCAATGCAACCCACTATTTTAACCCACATCATGTGACTGATAAACATGTGTCTAAAATTGTGTTTTTATATTTAGAAATGTTTGGGTCTCATGAAAAACACACAACCAAATATAACAAACAAAAAAACACATTAGATTAGATTAGATTACATTCAACTTTATTGTGTCTGCACATGTAAGTTAAAAGGCAACGAAATTCAGTAGTATTATGCAGTATTATAATTCATATTATACAAAGGTATTATGTTGTGCATTATTTTGCAAGTTTACAGTTTTCAGCAGAAGATGTCACCAGCGAGATGAGTTTCGTCTTTATTTTAAAGTCAAGTTTCTTTTGTTTATTATTCGTTTTAACATCAAGCTAATACGACAAAATAAGAAAATAAACATAAAATATCCTCGAAAGATAATCATACTCATATAGTGAATA
The DNA here is from genome assembly GCA_033220385.1 of Triplophysa yarkandensis. Classification (NCBI taxonomy): domain Eukaryota; kingdom Metazoa; phylum Chordata; class Actinopteri; order Cypriniformes; family Nemacheilidae; genus Triplophysa; species Triplophysa yarkandensis. The sequence goes on from JAWHQN010000170.1 coordinate 251,052, forward strand.
ATAACAATAAAACAATAAAAAAACTACACCACAAATAAAAATCTTGTTCTCATCTTGATTAAAAATGCATACTTTATTATTAGTCATTAAAAGTTTTTTTTTTTGACAAGCTCAAATCCTTTACAGCTGTGTGAGAACACATATTCTCAATTTGAAAATATAAATAAGATCTTTATTAAAATAGATGCTCGGTATACTCAGCATACATTCTCTGGCATTTCTTCTGGAAACCGCACTAGTCTTCTCATGATTTTAAGGAAACCAAACACGCATCACTTACTAATGGTGGTATCCTGAAAAAAATAAAATAATACAATAATATAGAAGGAGAAGATAAGTATGTGGAGACAGATGTTCATCTGAAAGTAAACTTCTGTATGTGTATTGACTTGAGCTAAATATCTAAATCTTCAAAATATCTAAATCTTCAAAATATCTAAATCTTTTGATCAAAAATACTTGCCTTCTCTTTTTCCAGCAGCGAACCATACACATGATCGGAACAATCAGCACCACACAAACAGGAATTATCAGCCAAACATATCTGTAAGGTAATCCTGTAATTTATAAAGATAAAGTTCCATTTGAATCTAATACAGATTATGATATTTTTATGGTGAGCACATAGCGTATTTTTAGAGTAAGACTTATTATTGGCGTCTTACCTGGACACTTGTGACAGACGTCATCGATGTGTAGATGTTGTGTTTGGTTCGTGATGGTGTTGTTCACCACACATGTGTATGTGTTTGTATGGTGATATTCCACCTCCAGAGGTAGAGAGAGTCTGATGTTGAGATCAGACACACTGATGCTGGATAATAAACTCATTCCTTTATACCAGGAGAGACTCACATGTGTCACATTCAACACTGAACACAACACAACACATTTATCTGATGATGAAGAACATTCAGAAGAGTTTCTGGAGATCACAGGAACAGACAGAGGAGCTGAAAAACCAAAGAGAATTGAAGTAAGAAAAAGTTTGAGCATATAAAATTAAATATTTTTGTTTATAAGTTATGTAAGAAAACTCACCATAAACAGTAAGAATAAATCTCCTGTATACAGTTTTAGTTTCACTGTTAATCTGGAGTTTATAAAGTCCAGAATATGTGCTTGTGATGTTTGTGATGGTCAGAGATCCAGTCTGATTGTCCATCTTCAGTCTGTCTCTAAATTTTCCATCATCATCATCATATATAGAGTTCACATTCATCTTTTTATAGATTTCAGCTATAAGAGACTTTTTAAACATCCACTCTATGACATCATCAGTCTGTATGTGAGTAAGATCAGTGTGTAGAGTAACAGAATCTCCCTCCATCACTGACACTGACTTCACATCATCTCCATCAACACCAAACACATCTGAAATAAAAAGATAATAAAGATCACAGAATAAAGAACACATACATACAATCCAGTGATGAATATTAATACACATCCCTGTAAGATGTCTGCTAAAGATCTTGACATTTTAAAAGCATATTCTGTACAACACATCTGCTGTGTATTAGAGCTGCACCATTCTTTATACGAGAATAAAATTTTTTTGCTTAAAATAAAGATCACAATTCTCTCTCGATTCTCAAGAACTAACGATTTACAACCCCTGAACATTAGGTTATGAAACAAGATGGCAATAATATAAGATGAGAAAAAAAGTTGTAACAAGGTGTGATTCGAAACGTTTAGAACGGAACAACCGTTTCTCTGAAAAGATCTGGTTCAAAAGAGCGATTTATTCGCAAACCGGACCACACTAGTTTTAGAAACGGCATATGAACTGATTTTAAACATTTTATGATCAATCTACAAATAAACATGGATTGAGATAATGTCCGGTATGTGTTTTCATGTTTTAACCAGAAAACGGTCCGGCTGGTTATGATTGCTGTGTTTATAGCACTATGTCAACATGTGTTCAAGTTATATACCATAATTTGTTACAGATTATCTTCTGTAAAAGGTAAATGTATATAGTTTTGTTTTAAAAGCAATAACGCTGATCAGTCCTTTACCTATGTAATAACTTACTGGTGAGTTTAATGATTTTAACTAAAGAAACATAAACCACTTTGTAGTTTGTATGCTTAACGTCTATTTATTTGAGCTGAAAACACAATGCACATAATTATTATTTTAAAGGCGTGTGGTTGATATTGCAGCATACAAAAGAATTTTAACAAGCACTAGTACTAGTGATATGATGAACACCTCAAACAATTCATTTGTTAAATAATAGTTAGATAAAATACAAGTAATAAAAATCTGCAAATATTAGATGCACAATTTATAAAATTTATCCTGCTTGGATCTCATCTACTGTATTATCTGCTGGACAATTTGAAGTCAGTTAACAATGTTGTGATACTACGTGTTCCTTTTGTGTAACAGCAATGGCCGCTGTCACATGATGTAATGCTCGCCTCTTATTGGACGGCTTGTTTCCTAACCTTGATTCGTCGCACTCCGCGGAAAAAAACTTCGCTTTTCGACGGACGAAAGTTTACGTCCTCATAGGAATCTCCCGTTTTAATGCTAAAAAGTTATTGCAACAAATGTTCGCGAAAATTTTCTGTCGTTATGTGAATCGCATTTATTTGACGTTATGTGAATCGCATTTATGTGACGTTATGTGAATCGCATTAATGTGTCGTTATGTGAATCGCATTTATGTGTCGTTATGTGAATCGCATTTATGTGTCGTTATGTGAATCGCATTTATGTGTCGTTATGTGAATCGCATTAATGTGTCGTTATGTGAATCGCATTTATGTGTCGTTATGTGAATCGCATTTATGTGTCGTTATGTGAATGGCATTTATGTGACGTTATGTGAATCGCATTAATGTGTCGTTATGTGAATCGCATTAATGTGTCGTTATGTGAATCGCATTTATGTGTCGTTATGTGAATCGCATTTATGTGTCGTTATGTGAATGGCATTTATGTGACGTTATGTGAATCGCATTAATGTGTCGTTATGTTAATCGCATTAATGTGTCGTTATGTGAATCGCATTAATGTGTCGTTATGTGAATCGCATTAATGTGTCGTTATGTGAATCGCATTTATATGTCGTTATGTGAATGGCATTTATGTGTCGTTATGTGAATCGCATTTTTATATTGTTATGTGAATCGCATTTATGTGTCGATATGTTAATCACATTTATGTGTCGTTATGTGAATGGCATTTATGTGTCGTTATATGAATCGCATTTATGTGTCGTTATGTGAATGGCATTTATGTGTCGTTATGTTAATCGCATTAATGTGTCGTTATGTTAATCGCATTAATGTGTCGTTATGTGAATCGCATTAATGTGTCGTTATGTGAATCGCATTTATGTGTCATTATGTGAATCGCATTTTTGTGTCGTTATGTGAATCTTATTTATATGTCGTTATGTGAATCGCATTTATGTGTCGTTATGTGAATCGCATTTATGTGTTGTTATGTGAATCGCATTTATGTGTCGATATGTGAATCGCATTTATGTGTCGTTATGTGAATCGCATTTATGTGTCGTTATGTTAATCACATTTATATGACGTTATGTTAATCGCATTTATGTGTCGTTATGTGAATCGCATTTATGTGTCGTTATGTGAATCGCATTTATGTGTCGATTTGTTAATCACATTTATATGACGTTATGTTAATCGCATTTATGTGTCGTTATGTTAATCGCATTTATGTGTCGTTATGTGAATCGCATTTATGTGTCGTTATGTGAATCGCATTTATGTGACGTTATGTGAATCGCATTTATGTGTCGTTATGTGAATGGCATTTATGTGTCGTTATGTGAATCGCATTTATATGTCGATATGTGAATCGCATTTATGTGTCGTTATGTGAATCGCATTTATGTGACGTTATGTGAATCGCATTTATGTGTCTTTATGTGAATCACATTTATGTGTCGATATGTGAATCGCATTTATATGTCGATATGTGAATCGCATTTATGTGTCGTTATGTGAATCGCATTTATGTGACGTTATGTGAATCGCATTTATGTGTCGTTATGTGAATCGCATTTATATGTCGATATGTGAATCGCATTTATGTGTCGTTATGTGAATCGCATTTTTGTGTCGTTATGTGAATCGCATTTATATGTCGTTATGTGAATCGCATTAATGTGTCGTTATGTGAATCGCATTTATGTGTCGTTATGTGAATCGCATTTATGTGTTGTTATGTGAATCGCATTTATGTGTCGTTATGTGAATCGCATTTATGTGTCGTTATGTGAATCGCATTTATGTGTCGTTATGTGAATCGCATTTATGTGTCGTTATGTGAATCGCATTTATGTGTCGTTATGTGAATCGCATTTATGTGTCGTTATGTGAATCGCATTTATGTGTCGTTATGTGAATTGAATCGCATTTATGTGTCGTTATGTGAATCGCATTTATGTGTCGTTAAGGACTCAGACTATTCACATGTTTATCACTATCTTTTTGCACTTTAAATGCACGGAAGAGATTTATTAGAAATTTTACGAAATTACAATATCGCAAGAAACAACCGAAACTTCTCTGTTCTCTATATTGCCTTAAATGTATATACTTCCTCTTTACATATAGTAGCCTATACGATGTCATTTTCAGGAAATGCCAATGACATCTGCTATTTCCGTTATTTAAGTTATTCGTATAATAAAGTCTATTTATAATGATAATGTTGACTATATTTTAATTATAAGTGAGAATCGCGATGCTTCATCCCGAGCTCTGAAGTAACGGTAACCGTCACGTGTCACTCTTTCACTTTTATTTTAATAAAAGTTACGCAGCGCATTAGTTTGGCATTTTTAAAGTGTCAAACAGGAAGTAAATCCTCGCTTTAATATAATAACACGTACCGTTAATGATCAACAAACACAGGCCAAAGAAAACAGAGTCCGCGAACATATTTTAAATGTTCGAATATTAAACGTCATATCAACATCAGCGCAGCATCCGCTATAACGCGCTTTCTAAAGCCGCTAACGCAAAGACTTCTGGGTAATGTAGTTCCTAACCTACAGGGCGATTTAAAGGTCTTGTCTACCCAAATAATTTGCAAATAAATAATATTTGTCACGTTAAATTTGTTTAGGAAAGGTCTTTTAAAATGTGATTTCTTAGCCGGAATGATGACGATGTTGCGCAGTTGCAGTTTATTTTATTAATATACTATTTTAATTAAAATACCGAAACGTGTTTTGCATTAGCTGTGTTAACATTAGCGTATTATATCGAATAAAATAAAATGCTCTTCTACTCGATGTTAGTTGAGCGATCTTACAATGAGATCCTTAAATCTCATTGGAAAGTTTGTTAAAAGTTTGGATTTTTGACAATTTTCGTAAATTTTTGACAATTTTACAAACTTTTCGGCATAGCAAGTCACCTATGCCATAAGAAGTATGACAAGGTCAGATGTGCTCAGAGATGAAAGAAAAAGTACAAAAACTTATGGAAATATTCTCTCACGTAAGAATAAAAGTAATAATTTTAATACTCGAGTAAGAGTATAAAAGAATCCGATAGAAAAACTATTCAAGTAGCGAGTTACCAGTTACTTCTGACCTGATTGAGATGAAGCAATTATTATTATATAATATAAATGGAATCATTTACTAATTGTAATGATGTATCTATTCGAATAAGTTATTTATGATGAACATATATAAGGACATATATTCAAGTCATATAAACAATTTATTCTTTTACATATATATTATTTATTTAAATTTTGTCAGTACCGGAGGTACACCATTTTTTTCACGTAAATGTTACTTAAGAGTAAAAGTAATTATCTTTAAAATACTCCAAAAGTACTAGTTACACCAAAAATTTCGTCAGGAAAATGTAACGAAGTAAATGTAGTACATCATCCTATAATACTATTACTAAGAAACTACATAGTATTTGAAAAACTAATCAGTATCGATATTTATTGACATATTTTTTTCACCTTTTTTGCTTTGTTTGTGTGTTGTCTAAAAAAATTTTTTTGTTAGAAAGTAGCTAATCCTTTTATTATGCAGTTTTCTTTATTATTATTATTATTATTATTATTACTTTTTAATTCTTACATTCAGAAGTTTAGAGAATAGATCTTAAAATAGTGTCGAGTGCCTTGGATGGAGTTGTAAATTGGTAGGTTTTAAAGATCTATTGGGAGCGATCATTTCCCTTCAAGCAGCAGAATTGTAAATTATGAATAAATGTGGTTAAGTCAAAGAATATCAGTAATATGAAGCAAATGGAAGTATGAGAAGCCCGACGAGACATTTTTAAAGGCAGGGATCCGCATCTGGTTTACAAAGTAATAAAATAGGATATGCGAGAAATTGAGCTATTGAAGAGATGGCAGAAAGGGAAGTCAAAGTGATAATCGAAACAGTTAGCTCATCCCGATACATTATCAAAGATAATCGAGAAAGAGATCGGTGTAGTGAAAGGTTTATCTTCTCTTAGCAATGGAAGAATACTGGGTGATTGAAACGATCAAAAACAAATGGGACACATTATAACAGTGAAAACTCTACTGGGAGCATGGATGGCATGCAATGTACGTAAAATACTATAGGAAACATAAGGAGAGGCACAGTTATCTCAACTAGAAGGTGGCACATGTGGAAAAATGCAAAGGGTGTGATAGAATAACCGTAGTGATTAAGATTTAGGGGAGCACTCTACGGTTGAGAGTACAGCTGGGATTTGTAAGCTTCTCAGTACGAGGATTAATAGTGCCACCTCCAAGATGTAAATGCAGTGGAGAGCATGAATATGGCAAGTGTGGTAAAGGATGCCAAGGGTAGGTGTTGAAACTGTGGCGGAGGGCATAGTGCATTTGAGGGAATGATGGGTAATACACAGGGTATAACTATTTTTAAAGCATATTGTGGATTGCGGGGTGGTAGAACGTCTTCGGTTATGTATGGTAACCTAGGTTCCCTGAAGGAGGGAACAAGACGTTGTGAGCTGAAAGGGGGTTTGATCTTGAGATCCCATTGTCTCCGAGCCTATTAAAAAAGGCCAATTAATTGGCGAATGAATCAATTCATGTCCCCGCCCGTGATGACGGGTACAAAATGGGACGGAAGAGATCATTCATCACCGTTTTGTGCCGAGGAACCTGGGAAGCCTCTCCGGGTCGCTGCAGCGGTGGCCGGGTAACGTGGCACGGAAGTCGGTCTCTCAATGTTGTGAGCTGAAAGGGGGTCGAATTTAATCCCGCCACATCGCCAGGCCACGTCCTGACATGCAACGGAGCGACTTACTCACTCTCCGTCAGTCACGACCTTCCAGTGAGTCTAGGCAAGGTGTCATCAGAGCTTCGCTAGAAGTTGAGAGACTCTCGCCAACGATGCCACGGACGGTGGCCTTACTCGTACCTTAACTAGGAGCCGTCCGTCACTGTGGGATCACTGGGGAACGCTACCCCTCTAATCGAGGGTCAGCATACGGAGATCACATCCCGCACTTTGGTGGGTAACTATGTGGAGATTACCTCATGATTCACGCCTTCTAGGAAGAAGTCATGGGAAAAACAGTGCGCAAGCCCACATCACGGGGGGCGCAGCTTAAGGTGATGACTCACCTGGGGAGATCACCAGGTACACTGCTTGTGAGGACCTTAAGTGACATATTACATTGTGTGGGGCCGCCCTGTGTCGGGGAGCCACTTCACACCGAGGCACAACTTCACCAACTGGTGCAGCAGCCACTGCTGCTCCGTTTGGCCGGCTACTGTGGGGTGTGCTTCGTGAAGGATAGGTTGCCTATACTCACCCCTGAAGGTGGGGGTAGGGAGGCTTAGAGGAGCGCTCTTGCTCACCTACGTAGGGGAGACAGCGCTTTCGCAGTTATACACCCACAAGTCCACAAGTGGGTGTAGCCCAGCCCGCAGCTTTACAAATGTCTGCCAGAGAGACGTCACGCGCCAGTGCCCTTTTTGTGGAATAGGCCCTTACCGCCAGCGGGCATGGGCGCCCCTGAGACTGGTACGCTGTTGTTTTTTGCGTCTACCATCCAGTGCGCCATTCTCTGTTTAGAGACAGCCCTCCCCTTCTGCTGATCTCCGTAACAGACAACAGCTGCTCAGAGCTCCTAAAGCTCTGTGTGCATTCCACGTAGAGGCGCAGGGCGCATACGGGACAAAATACGGAAGAGGCTGGGTCTTCCTCCCCAATAGGGAGCGCCTGCAGGCTCACCACCAGAAAGGGGTGGTGGGAACCTTGGGCACATAGCCGGGCTGGGGCCTCAGGATCACGTGAGACTCAGCCGGACCCAACTGGAAGCACTCACTGGACGCAGAGAGTGCATGTAGGTCCCCTACTCTCTTGATAGAAGCGAGCGCAACAAGGAGGACCATCTTCATCGTTAAGTGAGGAAGATAAGTCTACTCCAGTGGCTCGAAGGGGGGACTGCCAGGCCTTCCAGGACAGTAGGCAAGTCCCAAGAGGGTACAGAGCGCGGCCGGGGTGGATACACCCTCACCAAGCCCCTCAGGAACCTAGTGATCAGGTCATGTCGTCCCAGAGACCTCACATCCACCAGATCGTGATAGGCTGCTATGGCAGCCACATACACTTTCAAAGTGTAGGGGGGAGAGCTTTTGCTCGAGCCCCTCTTGGATGAAGGACAACATGACACTGATCCCACACCTCCGGGAGTCCTCACAGTGTGAGGAGCACCATGACGAGAAGCGCCGCCACTTCAAGGTGTACAAGCACCGAGTGGTCGGGGCTCTACCCTGAGCAAGGGTACCTGCGACCGCTGGTGGCATGCTGCTCAGAAGCTCCTCCTCCCGTCCAGGGGCCAGACGTGGAGGTTCCAGAGGTCTGGCCTGGGGTGCAACAACGTGCCCTTCCCCTGGGTTAGAAGGTCCTTCATCAGGGGAATCGGCCAGGAGGGAGTGGTTGTCAGAGCCATGAGCTCTGAGGTGTCTCTCGGGGTGTCTGCCGCGAGAGCATATCTGCTGTCGTGTTCAGAGTGCCCGGGATGCGAACTGCTTGCAGAGATTTCACCCCCTGCTGACTCCATATGAGGAAGCTGCGGGCAAGCTTAGACATGTGCCTGGAGCGTATACCACCTTGGTGATTTATGTATGCAACGGCTGTTGTACTGTCCGACCGAGCAAGGACGTGTTTGTCCTGAATGAGAGGTCTGGACCTCTTGAGGGCCAGCAGTACTGCCGACAGCTCTAGGGCATTGATAGGCCAGCGTAGGCGGGGACCTGTCCATTGACCGACGCTACGTGCCCTCTGCACACTGCACCCCAGCCCTGCAAGGAGGCGTCTGAGGTACCAGAACATGCCTCGTACCTGCCCGAGCGGTACTCCCGCTCGTAAAAAGGTCTTGAAAGACCAAGGACTAGAGTGTGATGGCACAGAGGCGTTACAACGACCCGCCTGGTGCCTGTGCATGCCGTCTTTGGAAACCCGACTCTGTAGCCAGTGCTGTAGCGGTCTCATGTGCATCAACCCAAGGGGACTTACTCCGGCCGAGGATGCCATGTGTCCCAGGAACCTCTGAAATAATTTGGGCACGCCCATCTGTGAATCGTGCAGACATAGTGACAGAGTCCAGTTCCATCCTGAGACAGGAGATCCCCTACACTTGGGAGGGTTGGCTCCTCTCTCGGTGACCCGAAGACCCAGTTGGGTTGAGTGCCGTAGCACCAGGTCCCTGTGTATACCGACTTTCTCTGGCGAGTGACCCAAGATGAGCCTGTCGTTCCCAGGGGGGGCGATGGTGCTCTCATTGATCTTCATGAAGACCCGGGGGAACAGGGAGAGCCCAAAGGGTAGGAACTTGTACTAGTATGCTCGTGCCTCGAATGCGAACATGGAAGTACGCGTCCTTCAGGTCAATAGCCACCAACCAGTCTTGGGACCTGACTGACGCCAGGATGCGCCTCTCTCAGCATCCGGAAGGGCAACCTGAGAAGGGTACCTGTTCAGGACGTGTAGATCTAGGATGGGGCGCAGACCTCCGCCTTCCTTGGGGACAATGAAGTAGGGGCTTAGAATAGCGGGGACATCTCGAACGCGGCCTTCCCAGAAGGGTGGTGACTTCGCCCCGAGGACGGAAGACTCCTCGCTCTTCACCAAAGTGTAGAGGATCCTTGGAACTTGGGCGGGCGTCTGGCGACCTGGATCGAGGAGCCGAGACGGATCGTACGCTCCAGCCATCGTGACGGAGTGCACAGCCGGCCAGGCTGGCAACTTGCCGGTCAGAGGCATCAGAGGGCCGATCTGCTTCACCATAGCCGAGGGGGGTGGTTCGTGGCTGTCGAGACCAGCGGCCGGCCAGGGTGGGGACCCTGGGGGGACGGGTTGTCTCGACATGCCTCCTTGGCCCGCAGACCGATGCGCCCCCAAGGGACGCATACGTCTGCGAACCACATCTACTAGCCACGCACCGTCGCGTAGAGTGTGACTGTGGCTGCAGAAAAAACTCAGGGAAGGAGACACCCTGGGTGAGACCCGTCAAAGTAACCGCTTTAGGCAGCTACTGACGGGATGTAGTTACCTACCTCTGCGAGGCCGATGTTCTGCGGGGCGCCAGCTGTTCAGGGGGCACTCATACCGGAGCCAGAGGCGCGGTGGGGCGGAGCCGTTTGGGAGCAAATGATGGGCAGGACTACGGGGGCTTCTAGTGACCAATCCACGCCGGGGAGGGATATAAACCTCCTTCTGCTACTGCACCACAGAGAACTTCTGGGCAAAGTTCTACGTGGCGACTCCAAAACAGCCCCTCGCTGCGCAACAGGCACATCGAAAAACCTCGATTTCTCGGAATCCCACATTACGCAAGATGCTGCAACTGTCAGCTCGTCCTCCTCGCGTGTTTGCCGGAGCGAGACGGCGAAACGTCTTGAGAAGACAGGAAAATGCTCGCGGTAGATACAGACCAAGCCAGGGGTTCGGCTGGAGCGCTACGGGGAGCAAACGAAGTGGTGTCTGATTTCATGATGAAAAAAGACACTGTGACCGCAACTTCTTTATCATCATGTTCTCACGGAGAGAACACAATGCCCGCACGAGACCATCCTCAGCGTGCTGGAGACCCAAACACGTGAGGCAGATCTCGTGGGAATCCCTGTCTTCGACAAGCCGGTTGCACCCAAGAGAACAGCGGCTTCCCATTACAGAACCACACGCTGTGCCCAGGTTAGAAATTTGCTCTTTTTAGTGTTATAGCTTTAAAGCCACCTCCAGCAGTTGCTGAAACGCCAGGGGAAGTCACATTCAGGAACGTTCCGCTGCAATGCGTTATAATTTTCCAGCATTCTGTTATACTCGCTTGAGGAGCATACCATGGTTCCGAAGAACAAAACGGTGATGAACGATCTCTTCCGTCCCCTTTTATACCCGTCATCACGGAAGGGGACATGAATTGATTCATTCGCCAATTAATTGGCCTTTTTTAATAGGCTCTGAGACAATGGGTTGTCCAGATCAAACCCCCTTTCAGCTCACAACGTTGAGAGACCGACTGAAAGGGAACTACAGATCACAATGAAATAATTATAGAAGAATTTATGGAAGACCATTCACTTGTGTGCCTGAATGATGGGAGTCAATGGAACAAGAATGGATATAGAAAAAAGTAACATGTCATGCTTAGACGATCCAATAATATCAGCTGCCTTAGCCTGTAAATGTATCTGGAGTGTGCTAATCTAGGCAGTTACCATTGGCCTGTAGTATTTGAGATTTAGTGCAAAACAAAACAAAAGTCAATGTGAAAGACAGGGATTAACGCAGGCAAAATGGGTGGAATTCTATAGACTGTCAAAAAATTAAGCTGAAGGGAAATATTGAAGTGAAGTATAATGCGGTAGTAGAAGAAATCATTAATGCTGCTACACAAACTTTTCCATTCATAGGATGTAGGGGAAAGCAAAAGAATGATTTACTTACACACTCCCTGATTTACTTACACAATCACAGTTTTGTAATATCAACTGCCCATTTACGAAGTACCACTGATTGATAATTTCGCCTGCGGTTGTACAAAGGAAATGGAAAACTTGTGGAAATGGCACTTTTGAATGCTTGTGATGCTTTCACTCTATTCTAGAGTGCGTCTACATCCCACACAAGCGGCTCATCCAGGATGGCACCTCAATACGAGCTGTGGCAAGAAGGTTTGCTGGAGGGCAACATCCCAGCAGCAGGACCGCTACCCCCACCGTTGTGCAAGGAGGAACACGAGGAACGCTGCCAGCGCTCTGCAAACTGACCTCTTGCAGGCCATGAATGGGCATGTGTCTGCTCAAATGGTCAGAGAAAGGTCAGAGACCGCTCCATGAGAGTAGTATTTGGAACCAACTTCGACTGGTGCGGGTTGTGCTTACAGCCCAACACCATGCAGGACGTTTGTAGTTTTGCCAGATAACATCAAGATTGGCAAATTCGACATTGGCGCCCTGTGCTCCTCACAGAAAACAGGTTCAGACTGAGCATGTGACAGATGTGACATAGTCTGGAGATGCAGTGGAGAACGTTCTGCTGCCTGCAACAGAACTGCCTGCCTCCAGCATCAGCGGTTTGGCAATAGTGTCAGTAATGATGTGGGGTGGCATTTCTTTGGAGAGACGCACAGCCCTCCATGAGCTGGCCAGAGGTAGCCTGACTGCCATTAGGAATTTAGGTGAGATCCTCTGACCCCCAGGAGACCATATGCTTGTTAGGTTGGCCTGCAAGACAATGCTAGACCTCATGTGGCTGGAGTGTTTCAGCAGTTCCTGCAAGACAAAGGCATTGATGCTATGGACTGGGCCGCATATTCCCCAGACCTGAATTCAATTGAGAACATCTGGGACATCATGCTTAAGTCCAGGTCTGGGAGCATCAGGAGCATTCCTAGGTGTTGTAGGGACGTCATTCAGGCACATGGAGGACATACACACTACTGAACCTCATTTGACTCATTTTTAAGTCATTTCATCAAAGTAAGATCAGCCTGTGGTGTGTTTTCCAAATAAATTTTGAGTGGGACTCCCAATCCAGACCTCCATTAATACATTCGATTTTAAGTATGATTTTTGTAAGCATTGTATATATACTTCTCAATAGCAAAAACCCTCTTTAGTGTAAGTAGGTGATAATAGGGACACAGCAGTGGTTTAAATTAAATCCTGTTTGTTGTGGCTTATTGACTCGTAGTCGACTTATGTAGTTGATGGTGGTTTTTATAACAATGTCACGAGTTTGGAGCGATTGTTAAACACAGTATAAATGGTAATAATAACTTCATACATATATAATGTATTAAGTTTTTTGCTGGAGTCCCCTTAAATCAGAGCTTTAAAAAACATAATGAGGTCAACATTTGGTATCTAAAAATCTCATGCATGTTCATTCCTGCAGTCTATTAGTTTCATGGATTCTTAGATTTCGTTTAGATATGATGTGGAATTTTATCTGACACAGCTAATTCAAAAGACAAATTAATAAATCATTGCATAAATAGAAAGAATGAAAAAGATGTAAAGATGTAATAAATGAGTTTACCTGCTGATTCCTATGGGATGTTGAAGTCATCAAATGAAATGTGTAATGGAACTTCACCACAAACATGAAGAGACCAACATGTCCTGTCCTGTGGAGGGTTTGAGTTTTTGTCTTGTTTCCTTGGTGTTTGGTTTCTACATTTTTGGGGTGTGCCTACTGCAAGCCTTGGATGTGTTTCACCTAAATCCAATACAAAAAGTATTATACAATAAGTTATAGAATGTCAAAAATCCAATATTTATACCCAATCATGTTGCCTATTAACCTAATAAGTTGCACATTGGTACATTTCACTTTTCCAGCGTCTTATTGCTACCTGTCTCAACTTTTTTGGAATGTGTAGCTGTCATGAAACCCAAACTGGGACAATATTTGGAATGATATTTCAAAATGTTTCACTTTTAACATTTCATATGTTAACTATACTCTATTGTGAATAAAATGTAAGTTTATGAGATTTCTTAATTATTGGATTTCTTTTTTATTCAAAATTTTTTTGGAATTGGGTTTGTAGATAGATCAATAGATAGATAGAGAAAAATAGAGATGATATAGATCTATAGGGTAAATATGTTGCTGGGGTCTGTGTGGAGAGGAGGCAAGCTTCATTACTTGGTGGACTGGGAGGGTTACGGACCAGAGGAAAGATCATGGGTAGTCATGCAAGACATCTCAACTCCCTCTCTCATTGATTAGTTTCACAGATCCAAGGTGACGGTCTCTTAGATCTCCAGGAGGAGTTCCTAGCAGGGGTGATTCTGTAATATAACGCCAGCAGAGGGATCCCATACCAGAATACTGACTGTTCTCCATTCCCACTGGTTCCTCTATAGTAACTTCCTGTCCGCTACATTTATAAGCGAACACATTTGATGAGCGTCTGTGTGATTTTATGTAGACAGACAGACAGACAGACAGACAGACATTTACTTATTATGGTTGTATATATTTTATACAATTTAATTAATTTTAGTTAATTTAATTGTAATATGTACATTATCATAGGAATATTTAAGCTATAGGTGACATGGAAACTTATATTTCCTTCTGCAACAAAACAGAATTTTTTTGATTGGTATTAAACAAACTGAAAACAGTTGTTTGTTTTTATGGTAATATAAACCATAATTATGGTAAGAAACTATTTTTAGAGGACTGAGAACATCAGGAAAAATCCTCATGACCAGTTAGAGATCATTATGTCCTGACCGACGCCAAAATAACTTTTTATATTTATTAAGATGAATTTGTTTAAAATAAATAATATTACTTTTACGGTATCTCACTCTAAATAAAATGTTTTTTTGCTGATAAGAAAATGTGATAATCTTAAAAACACAATGGTAAAATGGCATCATACCTTTACATAGATTCATGTCGAGGTTGTGTAGTTTTATTGGTGAAGCAGTTGTTCACGACACATGTTTATGTGTTATTATCTTTATATTCCACCTCCAGACACAGAACGTTTCTTCCTTTGAGATCAGACACAATGATGCTGGACAACAAACCGTCACATCTGTCAAATTCACTGAACACATCACCAAACATCTAGTTATGTATAATGACTTTGAAAATTATGTGGAGACATTGCTGCTGATCTGAAGAACATAAAGAATTGTTTCATCTTATGATTACTAATAAAGAAAATTGTTAAAGAACTCACCATTGACAGTGACATTAAATTGTCAGCATCCTAGATGTGATCCATTAGTGATCTTGATATAATAAATCCCAGAGAGAGTTTTACTGATGTTAGTGATGGAAAGAGATCCTGTTTGTCTGTCCAATTGTAGTTTGTCAGTAAATCACTTATCTTCATACTCAGGAGTTTCAGTATGTTTTCAATGACCTCAGCAATGAGGCTGCTGACACAAAGTCACATGATGTGAACCTTGCATTGGTTTTCCATGAGATGTGTTTGTAATTTGACCGAATCATCATCAGTGACTTGCACCATTGTTGGTATATCTTCTTTAGAACACAAAACAGACACAATTCCAGTTTGATATTAAGGGACTGAAATCATACACACATGAACATGACTGACAGGAGTAACCAATGTTGAGATGTGTAGTCTGATTGATAGAATCAAGAAACCATGAAGTTCATTATTCATAACACAAAAAGTCAAAAGTTTGCCAAGTCATAAAAAGTAACAGGAAGAAAACTGTAACAGCTTTAGCGTAGCAGGAATATTCATAATTTTAATCAGTTTAAAGGAAGCACAAAAAATATTTCAATTATTAAAACAATTTTAAAAGTAAAATGTACATACCGAAGCCTGTAGCAGACAGAAGAAAACCACAAGAGACCAATTCATATTCTTCATGTATATCTGTAACAAAAAAGAAATAAAATTAAATAAAATTTATTTTAAAAAAATATGTGTTAAGTTGTTTATCTATAGTTTTTTATAAATTACTCATATAACAATATTTATATTCCTTTACAGCCGCAGAAATAAAAATAAAAACACTGTTGTTTTGTCATTGTTTTTATTGAGTATGATTTATTATGATATTGAATTATTTATTTGTTTTTTTAACCTGAGTTCTGACTTCTGTTTTCTTGTTATTGTTTTGCAGTGTAGTTCACTTTTTCCTGGAAATATACAATTGTCCGTAATAAGCATTTTTGCACGTGTTGTGGTTATTCCAGTCAAGTGATTTTAATGAAAAAAGAAACAATTGTCAGCGTGAAAAATAGAGAAGAATGCATGAAAACAAATCTCTAAACACTCAATTTTCAAAAATGAACATTTAAACATCAATTAAAATAAGAAGAACGTTAAGTAATTCCAAATAACAATTTTAATAAAAAATTTTGCATTTTCCCGTGTTTCCATCAGTAATGTGGATGTTATTGATTTCAGGTGGATGATTTTCTAAATATATTCTTTCATTCATTTAGAGATAATCCAGACTGCATCTTAATGATTTCATTTCTTTAGTTTCACCAGGACTGTCTAATGCTCAGGTTTATGGGAGTGTCTACCGATGGAGGGGCGTGTCCAAAGTTGTCTGCTATGCCTCAATAAATTAAAATCCAGAATATGCTTTGGATTTATACAATGCATTACATTTTTATTATTAAAGGGGAAAAGGCACAGTAATAGTGGAATGTATATTGTTGTTTTCATACCAGGAGAGAATCAGATGTGTCACATTTAATACTGAACACAACTCAACACATTAAGATCTTGGACATTTTCTGAAGATGGCAGGCGAAGAAAAAGGATCTAGAAAACAAACAATAAATGCTGAACAAGAGCTTTTGAGTTACGCTTTTTGAGCGTAACTTAACGTTCAAACGGAATATTTACAGAAGCCTCTTATTGTTGAAATAATTCACTAAACTAACATAAAAAAAGATTATTTGTTATGATTATATTGTATTATATCCATTAAAATCTGGTAATATGTAAGGTAATATATGTTTAAATCACAACATTAAAAAGAATCCTGACAAATTTAAAGGCTAATATTAAGCTATTGAAAGGGAAGGATTACGATCTACTAGCTACGTTCTGCCTTAAGACCAAATGGTGCAACCGAATAACGGACAGAGCTTGTTATAAACTAGTAATTGCTAAGCCTCTAGTGAGAACATTATGTTCTCATTTAAGAAAAAACGAATGGTGGTGTTACCCTTCCCTGCAGTTTTCGTATCATACTTTATGAAACTTTAACAAAGCTAATCCCTCACTTGCATAATAAAAATACAAACTGCATAATAAAAATACAGACTTAATTACTACAGACGTGTGGCACTTACGTCCGTCATCACGAAATCTGGTCTTGGCTTATCTGAGGGACATCACTGGACCCTTACAAGACCCTGCAGTATGCTTACAGATCCAACAGGATGATGCAGTTAACATGGGACTGCACTTCATCCTGAATCATCTGGACAGACCACGGAGTAATTTAAGGAATCCTGATTGTGAACTTTAGCCTTCATTGCCATCGTTCCATCATTCCTACAGACCAAACTAACCCAGCTGTCTGTCCC